>MU825873.1:0-111747 GCA_029204205.1 Desmophyllum pertusum | reverse complement strand
ATGTGCCGCTCGCATAGAGAATTTGCCCTCAACTATTCCTCATATGAACAAGCGCATATTTATGGCCTGCACGGAGTAGTCAGCTTTCTTTAGCAGTATTGGTCGAGAATAATACTATAATCTCCGGTACGCACTACTGCCAGATCAATATATACACTCGAGAAAGTAAATAACAGGCTATCTATGTGTAACTAAAATCTGGTCACACATCAATTTTCCCTTCTCGCAACTCTTGATCCTATTTTCTTGGAGCTATTATCAGATAGTGAGAAAGGCGTAAGCTTATATGCCGTATTTACATAAAAGCTGTATGGTTTTCAATATAAAAAAATCACGTTAAATAAAGGCTAATAAAACATCACGTACAGATAAACGTGCGTACTTAATATACAGCCGCTCTTCCTGATCGTTCCCACAAATCGCAGAAAAAACTGTTGTCAGTTCTTTAAGTTCAATGATTACTCAATGGTGTCATAACATTCACATTTATGGCAAGTAGCTGAATTAGCTACTCACGAATAGTGAAACAAAGGATCGTTAACACTAAGGCGTCATTATTCCCCGAGAGATAGTGTTTTATATACCCTTTAAGAATAAATAATGTAACACAATTGTTTGCCGTATGTTATTTAAACAAATACATCTCACCTGTTAAATTGGTTACTGCCACCTCCGCCAGAAACCTAAGAAAACCCGCCTTAACGTGTACACTGACGTAGCCTTCTGTGAAATCATTAGGTGAGCAATAAAAAAGCGATATATGCTCTTAATAAAAAAAGAAATCAGATTTACAATTTCTCAGAAGCATGCTACGGCCACTACTGGATGATAAAAATAAGAAAACTTTTAAAACGTACCACCTATGAACCACAAGCGAGCAACTAAAAGGTTCGCCTTTTTTTTCAAAATATAATACTAATTATATCCCAACACGCAAGAAGAAAGTTTGTGATTGTTTTTTAGCGCAACCACCACAATATAGATTGATAAATAGCTCAGTAGTTACATGCCTTATTAAACCTTCGGACCAAGGTTACTTCCATAAACCCCCTGGCAAGAGGCAATTTTTATTGACTATTTTAAGGTATACCAATGCAGCTGCTACGTAATCCACCCATCTTATTTACTCCATTAACCAATTATCATACAGTTGCACCAAGCCAGACCAGCGACTGATGAGAAATAATATCGGAAAATCATCATACTAACACATTGTTTGATAAGGTACAACCACAATTCTCCCCAACAGACAACTAACATTTCATGTAATATAGGCACAATAAGAAAGACGAGAATAGATAATTGTAGTGAGCTTCGAGAGTCATAGGCCGTTAAATGTAGTACAACTTGAAATCCAGTAGACGGCTTTTGAAGGCGGTATTATTAAAAATCGCTTTATGTAAACAAACAGTTTTTCTTAAAGTCACAAATAAAACTGCATATAAACCATTAAGCGTGCTTCAAACAAAAAAAAAACCCAGGTTTACCTTTAGTTGTTTAGTCTACCACTAAATAAAAAAAAAACAAAATTGTCCAAGTTTCCCCCTCCTTTAATGGCATTAACAGGTTTAAACTGCACGGCATTCGGTTAGGTAATCCTGAATTTTATTAAAAAAAAAACTGAAAAACTAAAAAAAAATTTCTACATGTTTGAGAAAAAAATTGTAGGGCACACTTATGGCCGCGGGCCCCACTCACATGTCCTAAAACAGGATAGTGCTCACATTGTTTATGTTTTTTTACAGCTATAGTCCGACACTTGCCAAAACATGAAAACAACCCGGGGAAGTGAATCCTCAGCAGAAGTGTTAGCAACGTCAAAAATGATCTATCCCCGGCTATTTAAAAACAACCTTTAGTTATTTAATTGTTTTACATTTTTTATAAGATTTTCCAAATAGAAATTCCCAACGCCCTCAAGAAGCGGAACATCGCTTCAGATTATACCTGAACAAAAGGTCCTTTGAATAAGCATTCACTGGGAAACAAATTTGCATCTGATAGCGCTTTTTTCTGGCAAAGTTCAGATCTTAGGCCAATGAGCCGGGACCCCCCCGACCATATTTTACTTTTCTTTAGCCGTCTGCTAACAAACACTTTGAAGAACCCAGAATTTGGGTTGACAGCACCAACCTACTAGCGGTTCAAAAAGCGCCAAAAATCACGGCTAACACTTTCCGCGTTTTCGCTGCCCGTTGATATTTTTTTTTTTGCAGAGAGATATGCAAAGTGTAATGGGCCACGCGAAGTTTGTAAGGCAAACGTTAAAGAACATGTCAGTGCCGTTTAAAACCCAAAACTACGAACGCTAGAGGAGGGACCCCCTAACTATGGTGGGATAACAATTAATATACATTATCTATGAATATCTTCCGAGTAAAAGCTTAAGCTTATACCGATACTAAATTTCTTAAAGTAGTTGAGCTTTAAAAGCTCGACGAATAACAGTAGGGGACCTTCGTAAATTATTAATTATGGACATTTCAGCAAAGGTATGCACGTGATCTTGGCCGGGATATCTGACATAACGCAGGGGCGCGTACTACGTTTGACCCCGCCTTGTATGGAGAGTTGCTATAACAGGTCCGTATGCTTACCTTTTCAAAATGTTGAAACGTTTTCTCGGTTCACGCTAATACCAGAGTACGTGATGACTTTTCCTCAGCTTAGGTAATTTTTTCCTCTATTATTTGTCTTCAAGCTTGCGCTCTACAAAAAATCTTAGATCTATACAACGAACTCTACGCGACCGCATAGCCAAAACTGAAAACTTTGCGGCTGATATTTAACATCGGGAGCCTACGTTTTCATGTCACTGCGTAAAAACCACTCCCTATAGGACAAGTATATTTCTTTGATGGTTTTTCAAAATGCTTATATAAACAAATATGCAGGAGGAAACAAAGTTCAATTGATCAGAAAAACAAGGATCTTAATCCTTCAGCGGACGTTTTTGATCCATACATTTTCATTATGTTCCGGAAATGTTTGTGGTTTATCATTTCCAATCCGCCGTAACACAATTTCACACCAGGAGCCCTTAAAACTTGGTTCATCTTCAGCTGGATCAATCGAAGGCTTTTACTTATTATTTATACTTGGGAAATGATCTTTTAATATAGTTCAATAGACTCCCAAAAATTTAATTGTTCAATAACAAGCTAAGGGGGTCCCCACGTGCACCTCCAAGATTAGAGAAGAGGGGGCCTATATGAATAAGCCGCTACCCTGACACAAATTGGATAGATATCATACCTGCCCGATGAGGACCCCACGCCAATTGTCCCAGACCACTAATGCCAAAATGGCCCTTATGTATGTGCAACGGGACCGGCCTATGAAAAAAAAACAGACAAAGATGAGGCTTTGTGTTTGCTTCACTGTCTTTCCATCATGCATACAACCCGGCTACGACATTGCTTTAGGTCTATGAACGAATCAAAATAGTGTTGCTCGAATAAACTCACGCTCTACTTGAGCAAACTTGGGGGGACACTATATAGCAATCAGGCAATAAAACCAAATCAAACGGTTTTTAACACACGCTGTTTAGAGGTAATATAGTAGCCATAAACAACACGTATGTCGCGGTCTTAGACGCTGTTTGGTAATATTGCAAGTAGAAACGATTAGTATTCTACATCGGTCGGATTTTGCCAAAAATCTACTCTGCTGTTCACGCTTATCTGAATTTTGTATGGCATGATCTGGACCTTTTTCCTAGCTAAGTAATGTTATATCAAAATTTTGTAAGCCCTTTTACACCGACACTAGTCCTAAATTCTCTCCAAAATCACGAAAATAACACCCGCAACCTATAGCAAACCAGAAAGATTTAAGCTCGAATTCATAGGTACACAATTGCATGAAGCATGAGAAACACAGTGCAAAAAAGCACATGTCTGGTCGTCAAGGGAAAAAAAACTGCGGGGCAAAAAACAACACGACCCCACCCCATCAGAGAAAGATAGGCAAGGGTTTTATTGTTTCAACAAAAAAAAAACCAAAAAACGATCTCTTTCTTCCCCCCAGGCGATGTGTAAGTTTTGCCTTGTTTCGTTAAGAACGATGCCGGGAGAAAAGTGAAAAGGTTAAAACACAGTGAAATTTTCCTAGCTCACAAGGTTTCGTTGCGTCCGTCAGAATTTAAGCAGTACCTGTGGCTTTGAAAAAAGCCAGGTTTTACGCGGGGCGAGCTTGGCGGTAGGGACTGGGAGGAACTTCCATTGAACTGGGCGACCCTGTAAGTTACGGAAGAGGTCTGGTTGAAGAAGGGGTTGGGTATTTCGTCTAATAATATACCAAGGCCGGAAATGCTAAGGTTGATATCGTGAGGCGGAAAGTAATGGATGGGAGTTTGGTTGTATTCTTGGCGAAGAAATACCATGAGTGCCTTTTCACTGGTGAATAAAAATCTGCCATCTTTTTGAATATCTTGCCGAAAAAGAATAAAAACTTATGATTCATCAAATGTATTTCAGCATCCTGCCTATTCTAGCTCAGAAAATAAAAAACACCCAACCCCCGAAGGGAGCAAAAAAAATTTCTAGTGGGGATTCAGATGCTTGAAAGTGATAGGATGAAACAGGAACAAAAAGAGGCTGGTGAAAATCGGACTGGCAATGTTTGGGCGGGGGGGGACAAATCGAGAGGGTTTTTCCCTTTTTCTACGTGGAAAAGCAGTAGTCCATTTATGGAGGGGGGACCACTGTTCTGGAACGATTGAAAGATGATAGAAAAAAAAAACTGTTTTTTTAAAAAAAAGCTGTTATGACTTGTTAAACGAGGACAAAAAACACCAAATCTTTTTTCTTGGGAATGTGGTGAAAAGACAAAAGTGTCTTAGCAAAAACAGTAATGGTTGCGATGAAAAAACGAAAAGAAAATTCTTAGGTGGAAGGACGAAACAGTTTCAAAGGAATAACGTTTCATACCCACACAATTGAAAAAAACTAGGGGGAGAAATTTTTTTCACGCTAAGCGTGGTGTGAGGGACAGTGAAAATTCATTTAACAGTGACCAAACTAGAAATCGGTCAGTATAATTATCAAATAATCTTGAGTTCGGTCCGAGTTGTCAAACTCCATGGGGATATTCAGGAAACCAAAAAGAAATCAAGACGATTTGCAAGAGTGAATATATCACGGTGATAGTGTACAGCTTTATGAATACTTCAAGTCGCCATCTTAGCGTTGGAACGGTTTTTGATGCGGCGCAGTTAGATGACGATCAATTCCCGAACTTTCCTTAATGATGAAACAAGACATTTTTATCGCTACACCCGAGGAAGGGTGTAGATTTCTTTTGGCGGAAACTGAGAATAATGTACTTTACTCGCGTAGGAATTGGATATGTTAAAACATCATACACTGCCGAAAGTAAAATCAGGTTTCTGCGTGTCTAAAAAATAACTAGATCAATTTCCCTCCAGAGGAGAGGAAATTTTACAGTTTGCTAATGAAATGGTAAAGCTTATTTATAGGGTTTTTTAAAATGAATAGGTTCTGGTTCCGTTTTCACAAGGGAAAATAATTTCTAGTTGAAAGGAAAAACAAACACGACGCTACCGTGGCATAAAAAAGGGGCTCTAATATCAGGGCTCTCCTTCCATTATATGGATGTTTAAAATAAAACCTGTGTCAAGTTCTGGTTTCAAATGTTCAGGATGTAAAAACATATTTCACATTTATTGGGACGATTTGAATAACTCTACCCCCCCCCCCTGATGTGAAAATTACCCCGGAATGTTACCACGGAGTCAATTTCCGCAATTTTGTTTGTCTTTACCCTTTACGAATTAAAATTATTGGCAAAAAAAAACAAATTTGTTGCCGACATAAAAAATTAACAGTGCTTACAAAAACCCGTTAGAAAAACATAGGGCTGCCTCGAATCCAAAAGGGGGAACCGGAGTGGGGGACTGCGAACGGAGCCTTTTGGAAAAACTGCTTTGAGAAAAAAAGGACGAATGGCTTTAACAAAAAAAAGAAAAAGATTTCCTAAAGATTTTTACACTTCCAAATATATGGCGCCCACACTGGGGAGAGAGGCAGACTTTTTTGATTGGTTCGGGAAAGAGGAAGGGGCGCTTTAGTTGGGGGTCGACCCCAAAAAAATAATTTGGTGTTATCCAGATTAAAAAAAATGTTTGTGCAGGGAAAGAAAAAATAAAGGTGTTAGTTAACTAATACCTTCAGTTTGCCCTAAAGCATGAGAATAAATTCAATGGTTTTGGTAGACAACCACCAATCAGGTCAAAACCGCTCTAATAGCTTTCCTTCTTGGGTTCTACCTACTAAAGCCGAGGGCAGCAATTTTAAATCTAGAAAACTTTTTAAATTAAAGCAAGCCACAGTGCTATCCACAATCTTATATGTCCGCAACTTCGTAACAAAAATATCAATTTAAACATGATAAGGTGAAGGGAATGCGTTGCTGGGAGTGGACTTGGGTTTAATTAGTGATTAATGAAAGAGAGCTGCATACATCACAGTACGAAATAGTATACTCATGAAAAACAAAAATTCTAACGCAGCTTCTGCATACGGGAATCTATTTAAACACATACGGAAACAACGGCACCGTGATGAAAGGGCATTGCGGTTTCCAGATTACCGACCGACTTAGCGGCGCAAAGTCAGGAAAGTTGATTGATTTTTTCTGGAGGATTAAACTTTTGGGGGACTTGGAAAGAAAAGGGCACTATAACTTCATTAAAACATTCCAATACAGTGTTGACAAGCAGGACAAGGTGATGCATATGTATTTACCAGAATATAGACAAAAATCATAATCTAATACACATTGTTTTTTTGTGAATATACAACCAAATTCATTCACAACCTCAAACATTGCGCATGTGAATATTAAGGGGGGGGGACAAAAGAAAGGGGAGATAAAGGAATATTTTTTTGAGCTTGCAAGAGTCATAGGTAAAATGTATGTAAACTTGAAGAGTCCCAGTAAGGGACGTTTTTGATCGAGTATTATTCAAAAAACATGCACATGTTATACAAACAGTTTATTCTTATCACAATAAACTGCAATAAACCAAGCTAGCTTCAACAACAGTATACCTTAGTTTAGCAAACTCACTAAAATAAGTGATCCAAGTTCCATCTTACTGCAATATCAGTATAAATAGAAAGTTTCTCCGTCACGGCCTATCATGACAGAGTGCGGCTGATGGACTTACCTGCTAAAAGTAAAAAAAAAAAAATCTAATTCCAATTTTGTCGTCAAGTGACACCCACCAAAATTTACGAAATTTTCAACGAAATAACTCTACAGCGGGGACTTTGCAAAATGATCACTTTCTTTGATTTAAAACCCCCACTGGCCTTGCGCCTCTATTGCCACTGTAACCTACTTCCTAAGCAGAAAATTTGAACTAGGTGTTAAATTACTAAAAATTAGTAGCGTTTAGTATAGAAAAGTCACTAGGAGAGACTAGCGCCGGTACTTCAGTTGCTCTCCAGTGAGCTGTTTGCCATTCATACAATATTTTTAAATAAATTTTTAAGTCATAAACATACTCAATCACTGCCAGTAAAAATCACTTTCACGGCCGACGTCTGGTTCATCTTCGCTAGACAATTTCAAGACCTTTTCTTTCTATTTACTAGGGAATATTTTATATAACGTCAATAGGCCTCCCTAAATATAAGTTTTAAACTATATAACAACAGGCAGGTCCAGAGACTCTGTCAAAGACTTTACCTCCATAGGCAGGGGGCCTATTTTGAAGCGGCGGCTACTGTTGACAAAAAGTTGAGTAGATAAACCTGCGATGGCCACGCCAGGGAACCAAGCAATGTTCCCAGACGGCCCCTATATGGCAAATAGGGCCTTAGGGTCGCCACTTCAGACCCGCCTTGTTGAACAAAAAACAACGCACAAATGTATGAGGAAATGTAGCTCAAGTCTTTCCACTGGGCCATCACAACCGCCTACGACATTTATTTACGTTATTTCTTTTACCGTTTAAAAAAAAGGGCTATCCGAAAATATAAATTCACGCCACATTTTTACGGGCCCAACTTCTTACAAGGCCAACATTGATCGCAATACCAGCGAGACTTAAACTAGATGCAGAACTTACACGCTAATTTTAGAAATATTTTTAGTGTTCACCCTAACAACCACGTTCGTTGTCGTGTTTGGCCTGTTTAGTAAATCTTGAAGCTAGAATGATATTAGTTTGTGGGACTCTGGTTCGGTTTTTGAGAATAATATTCTCTCACGAATATCGTAGAGGTGCCGTGATGACTCCTCCTAAAAGTATAATAATTTATTTTAATAGTCAAATTTTTAGCTATCCGCTTACGTACTCGCCAAAGCTTAGCACATCCCAATATTCGATCAACATAGAAAAAACTACACACGAGCCTAGCAAACCTGAAAAAAATCGGTCTTGTATTAAAAAGTAAAAAAAACTAAGTTTCTGCACACAAGTAAAGAAGCATGTTCTGTCGTCAAGAGAAAAAACTGGCAAACAATCAAGCACCACGAAATTACGAGAGAAAAGACCAGAGGTTTATGTTCAACAACTAGATCCTCGTTTCAGCGTGATGTGTAAGTTTTTGTTGTTCCGTAAGCCGGGGATTGGCCGGGAAAGTGAACAGTAACAATGATTCCAGCTCACAGCTTGTAGCCTGTCGATTATTTGCCAGTACTAATTCACTTGTGTTTCGATACGCCATGTTTTTACGGTTTGAGGGACTGACCGCTTTCCGGGGCAAGACCTGCGAGACCTCCATTTGAAAATGCCTGACTGTTGATATCTTACGAGAGGGGGTCTGGGTTGGGGAGTTGTTTCGTTATATGTCTATACAAAAAGCCGGAATGAACAAGTGGATATTATCTCTGGAGCGAGGAAAAAACCTCAAAAATTTTTTTGGTTGAATGGGAAGTGTATGGTAATTGGTTTCCCCCCCTCCCGAAGAAACAATAACCTAATGAGTTGCTCTTCAACCTACAGGCTGAATTAAATGCCCACTTTAATTATCTGCCAAAAGATAAACAACGTGATCCATCAAATGATATCATGGGCACACCTGCCCTACTCGCCTACCAGGAAAATTACGCAAGAGAAAAAAAAAAAACCTGGGGTGGATTCGATGCCTCGGAAAAAAAAGTGAATCGATGATAAAAACAGGGAACAGGAAACCAGGCTGTGAAAAAAAAAATTCGGATGCGATTTGTGGTGGGGGGACAACTGAGAAAGGCGGTGCCCTTATCACTAGAAAACATGTTAGATCATAATGAGCATATCCCTGCACGATTGAAAAAGCGATTAGAAACTGTTAAACGCTGTATTTGGACTTATGTGCAAGCACAACAAAAGGAAAAATGACTGTCAAGAGACAAGGAGTTTAGCAATGGGGCAAGTGAACCGAGCATGAGTAGCATGGTGACACAGAAAAGCAAAAAACAAAATTCCTTGGGGAGGAAGAGGGGCGAAAGTTAGTCCAAAGGGAAAATAACCCGGCGTTTCCCAAGAAAACCTCAAATGGGAAAGAAGAAGATTTCGCTAGCGTGGTGTAGACAGTAATAACTATTATAACTACATGGAGGAAATTCGTCCGCAGTAATAATGCTCAAAATTAAATTTTCTAGGAAAATTCAGTCTCAGATGGCGGGGGGGGGGCAACTCCAGTGCGGAATTTTTCCCCAGAAAAAACAAAAAAGGCAATCTGGAACTGTTGGACCCGGCGAATATTTTGTAAAGCGAGGGATTTGGAAATTTGGGCGTCCAAGTGGGGATATCCAACGTCATCGTTCGCAGAATTTCTTGAAAAAAACTTCAAATAGTAACCCATTTAGTTTGGAAAAAAAATTATAAGTGGGCGACAGTGTAGAGATGATATTTCAATTTTCTCGGTCGTGAACCACAAAATGTGGACCATATTGTTGCTCCCCACGGGAGTGTGGTAAGTGCTCTTTAGGAGTAAAATTAGTAGAATAAATACTTACTTCGGTTAGGACTTTGCGATGTAATGGGCGACAGCAAAAACAGTTACAACTCAGTTTTTGTGTCTCTAATAAAACTTAATGGGAGGGAACCAATTTTTCCTCAGAGCTATTTTAACCAGTTCTGAGAAAAAAGGTCAGGGCTATTTTTTGGTTTTATAAAAAGGGTATGGCGCTTTTTCCTACCCAAAGCAAAACAAAATCACGTCTAAAAGAAAAAAACAAAAACAAACACCCAGCGTTTACATGGGCGATGAAGGCGCTCAAAATTTAATCAGAGGGCCTTTTCTCAATTCGTTTTACCGTAAGCCGAAGTAAAAACTATGTTGTTTCAGTTTCTGTTCAATTGTTCATGTGTGGGGACATTCACATTTATGGGACAAGGCTCTGAAATGACCTTCTCACGGAATTAGTTTATGACGGGGTGTCTTTACCCATCGGGGGTCAATTATCCCGTGGAAGATTTGTGTGGTTTCCTCTTTAATAAAATACATATGAAACAATCTTAGCCTGATATGTGGTACAATAAATACAAACACCGCCTAAAAAAATCGCACACTCTGAAAAAAATTCCTAAAAAAGGAAAAAACAAAAACAACCTTAGGCGTCGGAGGCGGAACATTGGACGGGGAGTTTTTGAATCCTAATACTCCATTGTGCATCCCACACTAGTGAAAAAAGAAAATTTAAACAAGTCAACAATGAAAACCAAAAAAGCCCAGACAAAATCAAAGCAGATGACGTTGTATTACAAAGAACACTCATTTATCAAAGGAGAGAAAATTGTCAATATGTATAGTGCAACGAAAACCATAGAATAGGTCTGAAAAACAAAAACGCTCTATTAAGCTTTACTCGAGTTTCTCATAATAGAGCAGCATTCTTATTGAACATTCTTAAATTCAAAGGAAAGCTCGAATCCCACATCTATTTAAATCCTTAACAATATCAATACAGTGCAACAGCAGACAGGTGATGAGGATATAGAAAAAATCTATCATCTGACACCATTGCTTTTTGGGATGTTTACAACAAATTTCAGAAACTAACATGACATGCTAATAATAGGACATAAAGAAAGGAGAATAGATTATTTGAGCTTAGAAGGAGCTACAGGGTTAATGTAGCCCTAAAACAAACTTCGATAATTCATGTAAGACGTTTCTCTAGCAGCGGGCTATTCCAAAAAAAACGCTTATGTAACAAAATAAGTATTCTTTATCACAATAATAAACTGCAATAACATGCTAGTATCAACAACAGTTTCCCTAACGTTTAGGCTCACTAAGAAAAATGGTAACAAAGTTCCCAATATATGCATATACGGGGGCAGGTTAAAAACTGAACATCCTGGTTTTAATTAATTTTTTCCGAATTATTAATAAAAACGACAACTCAAAAATTTAACCGTATGAATTGTAGCACCCCTGCCTGCATAGAGAGAGTCGATGTAACAGCTGCTATGTTTCTCAAATAGTTGTTTACAAGCGTATCCGCAATAGAAAATGAATAGAAATTTGATCCTTCCGGCAGTAGCTAGTGTAGCAAGTAAGCAAAATTTGTATCTACGAAGGGGGCCCTGAGAAACATTCAAAGGGGCTTTAAAAACATTGTAGCTTTATTTCCATTTTACATTTTAAAAAGCGATTCCAAAATTTATAAAATCAAAGTGTTAGAGCCTTCGGAATTTTCTCAGGACTTACGTAATACATTGACTTTACTTAAGCTAAACACTCTGCCAGCACTGCGATCATTTTGCATTCATAAAATTGTCGAATAGCTGATTAAACAAACATGAACGAGCACCAGCTTCGACATATTGCGAAGACAGGTGCTGATACAATTCAACTGTATTATAGGTTAGTCAGCTTTTTTTCATAAAATATCGGATTATTAACCGATAGATCAGTTAACTGCTAACGGCAAATAGGGGCGATTGGCGCACATATATTTTCTTAGTGTAGAGCCAAACTATAGGAACCTGTATAGTTCGCAACGAGCTGGTTATATGCAGTTTATTATTGTGATAAGAAAACTGTTTGTTGACATTAAGCGGGGATTTTAGTTTTTTTTGGGGATACCGGCTCAAAACAGTCTACTGAAATATTCTACGTTGTACTTACATTTTAACCTTGACTCTCAAAGGCTCAAAATATACTATGATCAGTACCATTGTTTCCTTATAGCTCCTGAATAATTCTTACTAATCACAAGGGTTAGGTTCTAGAGGGAATTTTGCCGTATGCTACATACAAAAACAAATGGTTAGAGCCATATCCTTTCTATTTTTTTATTTTTAAAACTTTTTACTCTATCCCCCACCCTATGTCTGCTTTGTCAACTGTGACTATGCATATTGTAAGTGGAGAACATAAAGCGGAGTAGTGTCACTACTATAGCGTAATTTAAAAAAAAAAAAAAACGTTCAAAATAAAAAATGCTCTCTTAGAGAAAACTCACAGCAAGAAAGCTAATCATGGAGCGTATAATTTCACAGTCAATTAATTGGGTGTCACAACAATGGACATTTTCATCTCCGTTGGAAAATATGCGTAACTTTTCTAAACTGCGCCACACTTTAGATTTCTGCTTTATGTCAGCTTAGATCGGTTTTAAAAAAATTTTTTCTTTTTTTTTTTTTTCACTAGATGTAGTCAACCCAAACATGTTTATGGATTTACAAAAAAAACCTCGGTCAGGTCACTCCAAGGCGGGTTCCTTAGATCGGAGAGTGCCGCATTTTTAGCGGTTGATTTGTATCCAATCGGCAGAATTAGTTTCAATATATATAATAGAGAGCAAAACAAACAATCTCGGGCAATTGACCCGATGTAAACCAACCCCCGGTGTTTTTATTACTATTCCGGTAGAGTAATTACAGACTTCATAATGCTGCAAAAAATGATCACAACTCCTGGAAAAAACATGACAAAAACCAGGAAAAAAAAAAAACTGAACCCCACAAGGGGGTTTTACTTACCACGATAACGACAATTGAGTAGCCTGACTATTCTGTAATGCCATCTATAGCCAGTAAACGTGGTAAGTTTTTCTTTTAGACGATTTTTCTTGTAGAAACAACACTTTAAATACCAAATAAAAAATTTATATGGTACCTTTACTCAGACACTTGTTAATAGCTACTGAGGAAAAAAATTGCTTCCAGTTTAGAATTAATATTTGGACACAAAAAACTGACTGTACTGGTTGCTATAAAGGTCATAATACATCCAAGTCTACCGAGTAAAAGTAAAATATTCTTCTATAAACCAATAGAACGCACACTCCCGTGGGAATCGCTCATGTTGGGAAGCCCAACAATGTTATCCGTGTCCACAGAAAAAAAAAAAAAATCTTGAAGCATTCTCTCACCGCCACTTAATATTTCCAAAAAACTACATGGGTAACTTGAACTTTATCTTTCGTTCATTCAAAGTTTTCAACAAATCTCGCAATACATCGATATATTTAGGATAATTTCCACTGGTCACAAAGTCCAAATCCAATATTCGCCTGTGCCAGGTCCAGATCTTGTTTGTTTTCTAGGAAATCCCACTGCCGAAGACCTCAGTCCTCCCCCCCCCCGGTTCTCGTTGTACTTGAAGATTCTGATAATTTGCCACACAATACTGGGAACGGATTCCTCCGATAACGTTTAATAGTTTACTGTCTAAAAACACCACTCCGCCTTTTTTTTAGCCGAATATTCTGTCGTTTCATGCTGTTTGAGGAAAACGTAAATTCCTATTGAACCTACTTCTTCTCCAAGAATTGTTCTTTTCACCGCACCATCTGAGGCTAAAAACCTTGTCTCCTCAACATTCCTTTTGTCCTCAATGCCCCATAAAGTTCAAACCCCAGCTTTAAACAACGTAGCTATCTCTTCAATCGTTCAGGGCAATCTCTTAGAGAACTACTGTTTCAGTAAGGAACCTACTCAGTTGTGCCCCCCCCCAAAATCCATCCGAATGTTCACAGCCTTGTTCCTGTCTAGCTTCAATCGATCCAACTTTCCAGCATCGGATCTACAGGGTTTGTCGCTTCGATATGTCTGAGCAGAGGGCAGATTCTGCTGAATACATTTGATGGGTCTACGTTATCTTGGAGATATCCAGTGCAATTTTATCAAGCCTAGTGGAAGGAGCACCATGTATTTTCTTCGGACAAAATAACGACACTCCCATCCCCACATTAGTTCCGCTCAAGATCACATTCATCGGCTGTCATAGTATATACCGGGAAAAAAAACAACTCAAAACAGGACTCTTTTCGTAATCTACCAAGTCAGCAAGTTCAATGGAGTCTCGCCCAAGTCTCCGCCAGCTCACCGTAAAATAAAACCATGACTTCAAAAACACAGATGAGCTGCATATATCGACAGCACAAATTGTGGGAGGCTGAATCACTTGTTACTTTTCACTTTTCGCCCATCCGTTCTTACGACACAACAACAAAAACTTAACAATCGCTGGAAAGAAAAGAATCTGTTAGTTGAAGCATAATACACTTGTTTCTTTCTTGATGGTAGGGTTCCTCTTGTTGTTAGGGCACTAGTTTTTCCTTGACGGACAGACATGCGTTTCTTTACTTTGTGTACAGAAACAAGGTTTACTTTAATACAAGACGATGTTAGGTTTTCATAAGAGCCGCTGTAGTTTTTCTTCAGATAATGAAAATTGAAGGTTGTGAGATCAGCAAAACTCGAGACTAGCGGTTATGCTTACAAAGATTCTGAATAGTAAAAAAAAACAATCTCACTTAGAGAGCAGAAGCTCATCACGGCACTAAGGGGAATAAAAGCAGTGGGGAACCGAGAAATTTTTCAAACCGAACAAAGTCAAAACACAAATCATTCTCACTTTTTCAAGGATTTACAAAAAAAAAAAAAAACACAAAAAAGAGGGGCAAAAACCCACGGGGGACAAAAGTATGGCGTAGTTGTTAAATGGGCTACACAATATCTAAATTAAAGCTTGTGATACTCATAGATTTTAACTCCTGAATTGCCCAATTTTGGGGGGTCTTACGGCCCCCCCCAAAGGATTGCCGTAGGAGGGCGTTGATTTATTTTCGGACAGGCCTTTATTAACGTAAAAGAATAACATAAAACACAAAGGATAGTCTGGTATCGCTAGTTGTTGAGACAGTGGTAGGGGGGGGGGGGGACTGAGCCAGCAAATTTCATTTCATAGGGGGTTTACTAGTTCAACAGGCGGTACAAGATGGGCGCCCCCAAAAGACCAGTTTAGGCATTAGACGCGCGTCCTGGAAACATTGCTATAGGTCCATCGCAGGGAAATTACTCTTAACAAAACTTTTAGTCAAAGTTAGCCCTTTCAAAAAACAGGGCTCCCTTCTCTGTAGCTTTAGGGGAAGGGTCTCTAGGCACCTTGGGGGCTGTTTTGTTAAAAAATTATTATTAGCGGAGCTGAATAATGACTTTATAAAAAAAAACTATACCCAGACAACTTAGAAAAAAGCCTGTAAATCAAGGCCTCCAGATTGGGACCAACTGGCGGTGAAATGTTACGGCGGATGAAATGTAAAAACAAAAAATTTTAAAACATTAAATATGGATGTTTATGGGAAAACGGGTCACTGCGAGGGAGCAACTGAAAGGACCCAGGTCTCTCCAGTGTGGGGAACGTTTTCTTAAAAACACACCTCTTAAAAATTTTTTTATAAACATTTAAACCACAAGGGAAAAATTTTCAAGGATGTGAGTTTACAAGGTTGGCATAGGAGGAAGCAGGGCAGGTGTTTTAAATCAAGTAAAAGGGCTTCATTTTTATGCCAAAGGCCGGCGTAGGGATTCTTGAGTTAAGGAAAAAAAATTGTTTGTGTTTTCAAACTTGGACGGCAAAATGTGGGAATATCTAAGAGTTACTTAAGCACGGGAAAAAGTTTTTCTTCCAAACCGCCCCACTCAGATTTAGCGGTGATCCGAGAAAAACTTATTCAGTTAAACTGCATAATGCCAAAGATGAAAACTTGGGACAAATTTTTTTTTAGTGGGGAAGAACTAAAAAACTAAGGGGAACTGTTGTTGAAACCAAGGCCTTGGTATATTTGCAGTATTTTATTTATTTAGGTGATGAAGGTTTTAGGCGAAAAAAAACTGTTTTTGGTTAACTTTAAAAGGCGATTGGATTTTTTAAAATAATAATCGCTCAAAAAAAAAAAACGGGTCTACGAAGATTTTTCAAGTTGCTAACTTACAAATTTAAAAAACCTTGGGAGACTTCCTCTAAGCTCATAAAATATCTATTTCTCTTTTCTTAATTGCTTCCTATTTAATTACACCCCCCCCAATGTTCGCTTCGTTAGAGAAAAATTTTAGCAGTCTTTGGTACATCAAAAAACAACATTGTGTTAGCATGTATGATTTTTCTAATATATCTTCATCAACCCTTGTCTGCTTTTGTTCAAAAAAAACAAACTGTATATGATATTAATTGAAGAAGTGTTTTTATGCTTCTTCAAAGTCAAAAATAACTCAGAAAAAAAAAAAAAAAAACTTGCTTGAGCCCTCCCCAAAAAACGGGCGGAAAAATCGAAAACACCCATTGGAACCCTTCCAGTTTGGCCCGGTTCGATGGGTTAGATTCTCCGTTTTTTTCCCGGAAAGCCTCAGCAAATTTTTTTTCTGCAAGTCATTTCGACTTGAGGGAAGGGCACTCTCTTCATTAAATTTGTCACTTTTAAACCCAAGGGGTCAACCCATTCCAACTTTAATCAGATGTATTGATATTGTAAGGGCGGGAAAAATAAGGATGTGGATTCCCACTCTTGCTAATTAAATAGTTTCTAAATTAAATGGCTCTCCTTAGGAGGAAAAAACCCACTGTCAAAAGGCTAATAGAAGCGTTCTTTGAACCTATTGGCGTGTTCCACAAACCAAGGAATTTTTTCCTCTTTTAGCTTTTTGGCAAAACAAAACAGATGAAAGGGTATTTAGATGTTGTGTTTTCTTCAGGCAAAAAATACATCACATATTGTGATAAACACCAATTGTTGGCTCACAAAAAACCGCTCCCTCTTCTTCACCAATACCATCAAAAAAGCTGACCTTCCCCCAAGTGTGGCCATTTATATTCCACTAGGAGTCTGAGCATTGTTAAAAATCTATATTCTTTGTAAGGCATTCTGTCATTTTTTCTCTATCAGCCTTCAAAAAGCTCTGGTCAGTACCACTCCGGGTTTCCTTTGGATCGAGGAGCATTTCGTAAAAAAAAACGGTGTGTTTGTACACTGTATTTGTATCGTCAGGCTTCCACAATTGTTCAATATTTTATCTAAAGGTGAAAAACAACAATCCGCGTGAACATTGACACCGTTGTACAACATTTCCAGTTCCATTTTTCCGTTAGAGTAAATGGAGTATTCATCGTCCATAAATGTAGAATAGTTACATCCTGAACATTTTGACAGGAGACTGACCCACAAGTTTACTAACATATAATGAAAGGGACGATAGAAAAGGTCCTGATATTGAAGGAAGCCCACCTTAATTGCCTAGTACCGTGGTGGGTATTTCTTCAATACCATGATCTATATACTAGTCAGAACACGGACACTTTATAACCCAATAATATAGCTACCTTTCTTGCAACTTGCTAATTCCCTTCTGAGGGAAAGTTGGTCAGTTTTAGACCACCAAAAACTGACAATATACTCGGCAGTCGTTGCTATATACCTCTCTAAGGTAATACCGATGTAAGTATTATTACTCAATGTCAAAATAATCACACTCCGATGTAGCATAAAATGTCGCTTTGTTCACAGAGGAAATCGATGACGGTCTCTAACACTAGCCCATAACTATACTCTCACAACCAGTGGGCACATAATGAAGGATTTCAAAATCGTGTACAGCGCTGAAGATATTCGACCTTCAAATCCAAGCATACTTTTGGGTTCTTCTAGGAATAATCCCACTATAGGAGGGTTGCACCATCGAGGGCGGGGGGGGCGACTGGGAAACTCAGATATTTGATAATCATGGGAACGATTTTCTTTTGGTCTTAAGATTTTCCACTGTCCTAAACACACGCACGGCCTAGCGAAAAATCTTTTCTATAGGTTTCATTGTTTGGGAAAAAACGTATTTCCTTTCGGGACTGGGTTTTCTTTCTCTCCAAGGAAAATTCCTTCCTTTTCAAATCGCCCAAAACCATCTGTTGCTTGCTAAAAACCTTGTCCCCCACTTTTCACAATTTTCCTTTGCTTGCCCACAAAGTCAACAGTTTAAAACAGGTCTCATACTCTTTCAATCGTCAGGAGTGTTTCCTCTTAGGGACTAACTGCTTCAAGTAAAGGGGGACCTCCTCGATTGGCGGTTTTCGCCAAAAATCCCATTCCGATCTTTCCCAGGCCTCTTTTGTTCCTGTTCATCTATACACTTCCAAAAGTCAATTCCGATTTCCACTAGATTTTTTTTCTCTTCGTTTTCCTTCTCGGCGCAGAGGGGCAGGATTGCTGAAATAACATTTTGGAATGGGCGAAAATCTAAAGGTTATCCTTGGCAGCATATTCAGTGCAAAAATTTATTTCAAAGGGCCAGTGAAAAGTGGGCACCATGTATTTCTTCCGCCAAATTACAAAAAAAAACACCTCCCATATCACATTACTTTCGGCTCCGGAATTCACTTCATTCCGCTGTATATATAATAAACGAAAAAAAACAAAAACTCTAAAAAAAACACAGGGGGACTCTCGTACTTACAGTCAGCAGGTTTCAAAAGGATCATCAGTCTCCAGAGTCCTCCGCCAGCTCGCCGTGTAAAAACATGGCTTCAAACAACAAGGGACTGCCTAATCCTTGACCAAAGGCACGGGAAACCTATTAGTGAAGCCTAGGACATCAAACTTTTAGTTCTTTATCTATCTTCACTCTTATCTTCGCCCCAATTTCAACGTTCTTACTGGAAAAAAAAAAACAAAACAATACTTTTCAGCACTCGCTGAAAGAGATTGAGCCCGTTGTATAATTTGGCACACATCAAGTCACACAACTTGCTTATTTCTTTCTACTGAAGAGATAAAAAAACACTGAGTAGGGGTCTTGTTGCTTCTGTTGCCAGTTTTTTCCTTGACATGACAGACAGTGGCTTTTGCCCCACCTGGTGTTCTCAGACTTTCAAGCGTTACTATTTCAATTCGAGCAAATTTCGGTTTTGGCTAGGGCAGTCGGTGTAAGGTTTCTTCGTGAAATAGAAAAGTATGGGTGACAGCCCGCGGTTTATTTAGCTTTTTACAAAATTTGGAATCTTTCTTTATAAGTAATATACTATATGGCCAGGGGAAAAGTCAGCGTCACGTCACTTTCAATGATGGCGTTGGGGACCGAGAAAAAAGAAATCACAATAATGTTATTGCCAAACTTCCCCCCTGTGTGTACACCGGGGCAGCTTAAAGGGGATATACTTTAAATCCGGGTTTCTACCTTCAATAATTTACAAAACACGCATGAACACGCACAACACGTGTTGCATTAGGGCTACAAATTATACTCAAACAGCGTCATGTGCTACTAGTTGGGTTCTATTCCCTGATTGCTCAATATGTGTCCAAATTCGGGTTATTGCCGACACCTAAGAAAGGCTGTTTGAAAAATTTATTTCGGGGATGCCTTTTTTAGATTGAAACGTTTCAAAGGGGGGAAAATAAAACCAAAAAACCCATGTTTCGGTAAAAAAAAGGCCGTGTGGATGGCATGGTACGACTGAGCCCAAAATCACAGTCATTCGATAGCTCAAGTCTGATTCCATCAGCGCCGGTTCCCCCACAGTATTAGACACACAAAGCCGATGATTCTCGCATATTAACCGATAGGGACTTAGCGCGATACCATTGAAAGCTAAGGCTTCCCATACAGCAGTAGATTCTAGACTAATCAACTATTTGTCAGGCTCAGAAGCACACTTATCCGAATTAGGCCTCTCTTTCCCCCCCCCCAGATGTACCTTGGAGTTCAAACGTGCGGGGGACCTGCCTGGTTTATTGAAAACCAATTTATAATTTGGCAGGCTAATAAACTTTATAAAATAATATATCTCAAGGAAAATTGAGCAAAAAGCTTGCCCGTAATAGCATCAGCAAGATGCACCAAAGTTTTAAGTGCTTCACTGGCTCGTTGAAATTTAACGAGCAGAGATTAGCAATGCTACACTAAACATTTCGAAATAACCTGCAATGCCTATGAGCGAAAAGAACGTCGCCTGAAGAGTCAAAGACCTATGTTACTTCAGTTGACCTTTATTGTTTTCTCACAATGTTATCAATTTATAATATTTCAAACGCATCATGATAACTTTTCCAGTTACGCACAGCATATGTGTTGAGGAGTCGCGGGCGCGGGCGCGAGCTGCGAGCCGCAAACAGCCTTATAACAGTAGTAGACAGAAAGGCAGAGGCAGCTTTTTAAATTATAATCACCGGAAAAAAAATGTTTACACATGTTGTTGCCACGCGTACGCGTAGATTCGTGATCAGACAACACTTTTTTT
Organism: Desmophyllum pertusum; assembly: GCA_029204205.1. Taxonomy (NCBI): domain Eukaryota; kingdom Metazoa; phylum Cnidaria; class Anthozoa; order Scleractinia; family Caryophylliidae; genus Desmophyllum; species Desmophyllum pertusum. The sequence continues at coordinate 91,267 of MU825873.1, read as the reverse complement.
GTGTTTGAACATCATAGAACACTGAGAACAAAACTAAATACGCAGAAATAAATTTACTATAAGCAGGCAAGGAGTCAATCCACAGAGCTACCCTACTGCGAATAAGCAGCTGACGCAGGGAAGAAAGCAGCGTTTTTCTAGATTTTATTATTATCCGAAAAGGAGTGCATACACTGCTAAGCACCCTATCCCACAGACTGCGACAAAACGCTAGACGCCGCCCGCGCCAGCTTACCCGCCAAAATCCCACTGCGAAAATCGACCTAAATTTACGAGTACTCCTATTCAACGTTTCGTCACTTTTAAATAGCTCTAATAACTTAAGAAATTTACTTGCGAAAACTATAGCTTTGTACTCGGGATAGTATGCATAGATAATGCCTAATAATTAGTTAATCCACCAAGTGTCTCCAGCTCCGATATTTGTATTACCACTGCAATGTTCTTAATACGATCTTCCTATACAAAACTACCCTGCGCATTACACTTTCAATCTCTTGCAAAATCAGGTCAGCGAAAACCGAGGACAAGTAGATAGCCGGATCTTTTGCGTTTGACCGCTGTAGTGCCTGTAATGCACCCATCTATAGTTCCTATATCAAAGTTGTTTTACACAAGTACCTTTAAAAAGGAAACGCTACAACAAGTTGGCCGGGGTTCGTCTTTGCTAAGAAGGCTTGGAACTTTAAAAGCTCAGAAAAAGGCCTCTGATCATTTAGTCAGAAAAAAAAAAACTATCCAGAACAAAAAAAACTTTCTGATTATCCAAGGATATTCAAGCAAGGTGTATACCTCCCATCGTAGACGCCCCCACGTGGGTATTTAAAATTTTTAGGAAAAAAATCTATAAAAGTCGCACTCGGGATAAACATGGAAATTAAACAAATTAGTGTTTAAGGGCCTAGGTAACTTTATTATCTAATTTTCAATGGTTAAAAAACCTTTGCTTACACACTCATAAGCCGAGGATCCAACTTCGTTCATTTTCAAAGTGTTCGTATAAGCTGGTAAAAACAGTATCAATTGAGCACGCGGCTTGATGGCGAACAATCGCATAGCCCATGGCCTATAAATAGTCGCTGAGGCATTAACTTAATCATAGACTACTAGAGTTGGTGCATTCACAATTGTTCCAAAACGTCGGTAATATTTTAAATTAGGTCAGTTTTTATAAAAGTCAGAATTTATTAAACGAATCGCCTGTACACAGCTTAACTGTTAATTAGTCATGATAAAAAGGCAGGAAAACTTGACAGACAATATTTTTTTAGTGTGCAGACTAAACCTAAGGAACTGGTCTGTGTAAAAAAAACCAAGGCTCCCTTTTGCGTATACATTCGCACTAGTTAGTGTACTTGATATCCAATACGTGACTGAATCGAAATGATATACTGTTTGTTACATCTAAGCGATTTTTTTAATAAATTACCCGCTTCAAAAAACCGTTACTACTGGATTTCAAGCTTTTGTACCTTACATTATTAACGCCGCTATGACTAACTCCGCAAGACTCAATTGCCAATAAAGCCATAGTCTTTATCTCAATATAACTGCCCTTTCTTTTAATATGTTCCACGTTAATAATATATACATTCAAGATATGTGTAGAGTATCTAAAAGTAGAATTCGCGTTGCTACACATTCAAAACAAAATGCTGGAGAGATGATGATTTATCTACTGATTATACTTTCGTATCACCTGTCTGCTAGGGAACGATATAGTCAAAACCTGATAATTGATATTGTAAGGAGCAAAGTAAGATGTGGATCACTCTTTGTAATTAAATAGTTCAATATAACACATGCTACTCCTGCTAAGAGAAACCCGAGGAAAAGAGCTAATAGAGCAATTTTCACATATTCGGTGCTTCAAAACCCTCACATTTCTCGCTTAGACGGCAAATATCAGTCTTTAAGTAAAGGCACCTTTTAAACTTCTGCCTATGGTTCATACGTTGGACTCTTTAAGTTTACTATTGTTCTCACCCCAGAATCCGGCTGGCCACATAGTTTGGAATCTTTAAATCTATTACTTTTAAGGCATCTCGCTTTATTTTATACTACAGATATCAAAACTCTGTCAAGCTATCTACTACTCGGTTTACTTAGGGCTCGAGGAGGCATTTAATCGATACGGGTAATTAGCTATCATTGCTATATATCTGGCAAAATTAGTCAATATTATTAATATGAAGGGAAAAAAACATATCGGGAAATAATCGACCCTGTTGTACAATCCGGCTACTCCAATTGCTAGGAGTAATATTGTAGAGACAGTAATCCATAAAATGTGAATGTTAACACCTGAAACATTGAACAGAACTGCACACAGTTTGTTCCTTAGTAACGAAAGTGGAAGAGCCTGATATTAGAAAGCATTTCTGCATGTACATGTACGTGATGTTTACTCTTAAAACTGATTTACTCATATTGCCCAAAACAAACACTTTAAAACCATTTAATTAGCTACCTCTTCTCACATAGTAAGAAGCTCCGGGCCAGGCAAAATAAAAGATCCCAGTATTAAGACACCAAAACTGATTATACCCTCAGGTGTTAATTATCGCCAAGGTTCGGACGTGACGTAAATGTAGATATTCTCACTACCAAAGCAAGCACACTACGTCATCAGCATGCATCAATTAGTCCTTGTTTAACAATAGAGAAATGGAATGGCATCTCTAGCCAGACCACTAATACTATAATGACCCAACTACCAGCCACTTAACCATCCAAGATACTGCAAACATCGTTGAATATCCTACCGACAAATCCCAGATCTTTAAAATGGTTTACTCGGAAATCCCACTGGAGACCTCGAGAGCTTCACTCAGGATATATGGATAATACTACTGACCGATTCTACCCTACCATAAGTGTATAAAAGTATTACTCCTCTAAAAAACCACGCCTAAGCGGAATACTCTTACAGCTTCATTTTTCATTCGAGAAAAAACGTCATGCCTATGAACTATTTCTTTCTCCAAGCCATTCTTCTATTCACGCCCACAATCTGCTGATAACCCTATGTACATAGTCACAATTCCTACGTTGCCCCACAAGTCAACAGCTATTTAAATACACGATTCATATCCTCTCTCAACGATGAGAAGTAGTACTCATCACGACTATACTAGCTTCAATGTAAGGACCTCTTCATATTGTCGCCCACAATGTATCCGATTTCACAGCCTCTTCCATCTGTTCATCAATCACTTTCCAGCAACGATCACCAGGGCTTTCTACTCGTATTTCTGAGCAGAGGGCAGGATGCTAAATACTTTGATGGATCTAAGTTATCTTGCAGATATTCAGTGCATTTATCAGCCAGTGAAGGCACTTTGTATTTCTTTGACAAATACAATACTCCCATCACATTACTTCCGCTCAAGATGACTTCATCGCTGTATATGTAACGAAACAATTCCAACAGACTCTCGCACTCACAGTCAGGCAGTTCAATGGAGTCTCTAGTCTCCGCCAGCTCACCGTAAAACATGGCTTCAAACACAGGACTGCTAATCGACAACACGAACTTGTGAGCTGGAATCACTTGTTTACTTTCACTTTCGCAATCCGTCTTACGAACAACAAACTTCACGTCGCTGAAGAGATCGTTGTTGAACATAAACTTGTTTCTTTCTCTGATGGTGGGTCTTGTTGTTGCAGTTTTCCTCGACGACAGACATGGCTTCTTTACTGTGTTCAGAACAGTTACTTTCAATCGAGACAATTTCGATGTGCTTGGCCGTGTAATTTTCGTGATAGAAATTGGGTGGCAACTCGAGACAGCGGTAGCTTACGAAATTTGAATATAAAATTACTAGCAGGAAGTCATCACACACTCAGATAGCGTGACCGAGAAATTTTTGCAAATCGAACCAGAATCATTCTACTCAATATTTACACACACGCAAGCACGACAACGTGTTATTAGGGCTATTCTTTAAAGATTCAAACAGCGTGTATATTAGTGTTATTCCTGATTGCAATAGTGTCCAAGAGTGGACGTAGGGCGTGATTTATTCGGAGCTTTTGTGATACGTAAAAAGAATAACAATGTCGGTAGCCGTGTGATGCATGGTAGACTGAGCACAACTCATCATTGTCTGTTCACAGGCGGTCAAGTGACGCACAAGCATTTGCATTACTAGGCGGCTGGAGACTTTGTTCTCCAGTGGCTTTTCTAAGCAAATCCTCTTATTTTAAAACATTAACCACCCGAAAATCTTCAAGGAGTGGTTAGTGGTTAATTTCATGTAATTCGGATTATAAGCTGAGTACTGAGTAGTGAACCATCAAATAATAATTTGACTAGTTAAAGCTGAAGCTAAAATTATTCTTTTAAACGCAGCTTTCGTCATCGTGGTTTTATGTGATAAGCAATCTGTTACTTCATAGCGTTTTCCAGCTCAAAACACTACTTGAGTTCCAGTTTTATTACATTGAACCCTTTCACTCCTAAGCTCTTATAGACTGCAAAACAGTCGTATTTTTTTGCGTTGGACTGTCAAACGATTGCGCGCGGCTTTAAACGAAAGGTCTGGAGCGAATGTGAAAACAGAGAGCGGGACTGGGAAGAGACACGCGGCGTGTGAGGCTCGCGCGCTTCGCACGCGAGGATCCACGCTTTCGGCGCTTCGCGCCTTGCGACCAGCGATTTAGAGAAAGAAAACGACTGTTTTGCAGTCTAAAGCCGGTCTTACTGCCATACATTACTTTTCTGGTTCATACATGAAGCCAATTTATATCCCCTATTGATGATTATCTATATTCTAATCACGCGTCTGCTTGACAATGCATTGATATTGTAAGGAGAAATTAGATGTGGATCGCTCTTGGGTGGAAGTGAAAGGTTTAAATAAGAACTTATTTATTAAAGAAAAAACTTGACCGATCGAAATAATAATACAATTTTCCATCTGTGGTTTACTTACTATAAGCTCTAACACAGTCGGGGAAATCCCGTCTCTGAGACGGGACTGGAGCCCGCGGTTTTCGTCCCCGACGTTGCTAAGCAACATGACGTATATACTGGCGCGATTGCTTTCGGAGTACTCGCCAGTGCTCGCGCTAGTTCTTGACTGGATGTCACGATATTTTAAGCCATTTTTGCAAAGTGCACATCGCCTTCAAATTGAAGAAAGCCTCAAAATAATAGTTACCGAAGGTAGAAAAACACCAAAGAGGTGATAATAAACCAAACAGGAACAAGGATGGTTTCGGATGGAGAAGATTAAGACGGATTGCGAACGGCGAACTTTAAAACATTGGCCATTTTTCAAGATGCGCCATCCGTGACGCAGCTACCCCTAAGCACAGACGTTTTTGAACTACGGACGGAGTCGAAGCTCTCTTTTTTTTTGGCGCGTTTCATTGACTATTCGTCCGTAACGTCAAGTTGTAAATACTAACACGAGGGCTCTCCAACTCATTGGTGCGAGTGAAAACGCGCCAAAAACAAGAATATTCGCCTTCCGTCCGTGTCTCAAAAACGTCTGTGCTTAAGTTCTTCGATTACTTCACCAAGATAAGCTAAAAAACGGCATTTGTTCCCCGGACTGAATACCAGGAGAGAAAAGCTATCATAAACTGGTTATTTTAACAAGATTCTTAGTTGCTGTTTATCGTTTTTTTTGTTCTTATACGCAGAATGCTCCAGTCCTGAAGAAGAACTCCAAAGACTGGTTTGTCATACTGTAGAACAGAATCCATACTCACAGCGACTGAAGGAGCTCTTATCAAGCAGTCATGGGACGGTACTGTCACTTTCTGTTCATTTATAGACTGCGAGCAGTCCCATACCTTCCTTTATACATCGTTGAGCGAGAAGCGGGAAGAAAAAAAAAAAACGCGCAGGGGAAAAAAGAGCGGGAAAAAAAACGCGCGGGAATAAAACGAGCGGGAAAAAGCGCGCGGCAAAAATTGGCGCGGGAAAATTGGAGGCGAGGCGTGAGAAAAAATGAGGTTTTCCTGCTCGCCTGTTTCGCTTCTCGCTCCAGCGACGATCTATGAAGGAAAGTAGGAGCTGCTTGTAGTCTAGTTCATTTGTTTTTTCTGCTGATGCAGAGCCGCAAGATCTACCGTCAGTTTTGCAGGATTCCACAACTTGTCGATTATAAATTTTAGTCCTGTTATGAGGCCTCTGCCCTAACACCGAGCCCAGGCTTCGAAACACGACAGGACCTGTATTGCGACATTATGGGGATTAATCTTAATGGAGTTTTTTTTATATAATACAGTGGAACCCCGTTAATACGACCACCGTTGGGCCCTGAAAATGTGGTCGTATTAACGCGGTAGGGTCAATTTATGGTGCTACACCCTTCTAAATAATGCCATGACAACTATACCTAAAACGTTATAAATTGAACACGCTAATCACTAACAACTTTGCCGTTTTCATTCAGCAGTCTCACCAGGCATTTTGACTGGTCGTATTAACGGGGTAATTTTATAAAGAAAATAACGACTGGGGACTCCAAAAGGTGGTCGTTGGTCGTAATAACGGGGTGGTCGTATTAACGGGGTGGTCGTATTAACGGGGTGGTCGTATGACGGGCTTCCACTGTATATCAAACACGAGAGACAGTGTTTCATCCGATTTCCAAACACCGAGATGATATTCGAGATGTTTGGAAATCGGATGAAACGCTGTAACAAATTACATGTAAACATCAGCAAGATCTCTTCGATTTTTCCGGGAAACAGAAGTTCGGATATCTCAATTGAAGCGATGATGCGATAATTTAACATTCATTTAATTTTGTGTTTTTTTTCATTGTTTTTTTGCAGGGGAATCCTTTGCTGGATCGGTGGACAGCCGCCTGTTGGCAAAAGACATCGGTGACATCGTGAAGAAAATGTGACTCTGATCAAATTCATCTCAAGGCGTGTGGATCAGTGAAAGTTCAGAAATGAAAGTTCAGAGAACAGATGGAAGGATTTTGTGAGGACTGTCGTAAAGCTATAACCAAAATATTTACAGAGACGATCACAACGACAGCAAAAAGACATTGAACCAATCAGAACTCGAAGCAAAACCAGTAGCCGATGGCAAGCGCGGGAAATATGTAACCGGTAGTACGCGTGGAAGTGCGGGAAAATATTTAACCGGTGGTACGTGCGGAAGCGCGGGAAAATCTTGCTTTCTGATTGGCCGAGAAGACAAAATCTTCGCTCTGATTGGTCAGAGTACATTGCACGAGCTGAGCTCAGGAAGCGCAAAACCAAAGTAAACACAAAAATACTGTGGAAACTCATCAGAAAACATTTCTATGAGACAACTGAACAATGTAAGGAATCGTTACAAATTCAACTGCTGCGTGAGGACTTGAGCAGCGTGAAAATTATCTTCTGGTCTCAACGGCCATGTACCAATTGACGAGAAAGCTGAGTTGTGGTGGGTGAAGCGTGAATTTTCCCTAGCTGGAAATGAATAATCTAAGTCAAGAATTGCTGTACTGTTGTTGTAGCGGCCGTGTTGAAGTGAAGCGGTGTACTGTGTTGTGTATCGAGGACGCGACTGACGTTAGCTCTACAAAATTAGAAAGGTAGGCAGACATATTGATAGCTAGAACTAGTATCAAAGTGTCCATGTAGTTATAGATAAGAACAGCAAGGGAGCGTTTTAGTTGCTACCTAATGGGATATCAATGCTGATGCAGTCGGGGTGAACAAGTGCCGTTTTGGCAAATCTTCGTTGACGCAATCGAAGAGTTTCCTATTATTATCCAATCAAGAAACAGCGCGAGAACTGACGAGTTCTCCGAAAGCAATCGCGCCAGCATAGGACACGTCATGTTGCTTAGCAACTTCGAGGAATAAACTGCGGCTCAGTCCCGTCTCGGAGGCGGGATTTCGTCATCAATTGATACTCCGACTGGATTCAAGCAGTATCTCTGGTGTTTTTCTCCAAGAGAAGTGAGTTCGGCTTTTATCTTCGTATTTCAACGGTGCGACTTCGTAAAAAAGCGCCTCTACCAGCCTTGGCCCTTGGCGTTTTCTCCATGGAAACCGCGAAAGGAGAGTTCTTCGGACGAGTTAGGTAGTTGATCAGTGGCTACTCTGTTGACGTCATAAATTCGCCACGTCACAGAGAATTCCTGGGTACTAGTCTGCGCTACCACGTGTTTAGTGTGAAATAAAAATGAGACTTTTGTGAGCGAAGAACTATCCCCAGAACAAAGAAACGTGTTATCATATATAGTTTACTCTATGACCACCCACCGCCGAGGCGGAGATAACGGTTTTTATCAGTCAGTTATTCCGATTGTTGCCTGTGCAACTTTCAATGAATGTAAAATGAATAACAAAGTGTATTGCTTAACATGCTTACACTCTGCGAGGATCATTTCATTCATTTTCAAAGTGTCGATAGCTGTAAAATAACATTGAGCACAACTTGGACATATGCAGGCAGTGTGCTACAATTCAACTGTAAGTTTTAGTTGTCAGTTTTTATAAAATTCGGATTATTAACCGAATGTCAGTTAACTGCTAATGCAAAGAGGAACTTGGACATTTTTTTAGTAGAGACTAAACTAAAGAACTGTTGTTGAACAAGCTTGGTTATTGCAGTTTTATTGTGATAAGAAAACTGTTTGTTACATAAGCGATTTTAATAATACCGCTGAAAAACGTCTACTGGATTTCAAGTTGTACTACATTTAACCCTTGACTCTCAAGCTCAAAATATCTATTCTCCTTTCTTATTGTCCTATATTACATCAATGTTAGTTCTGAGAATTTGGTTGTACATCAAAACAATGTGTTAGATGATGATTTTCTATATTCTCATCACCTGTCTGCTTGTCAACTGTATTGATATTGTAAGGAGAAATAAGATGTGGATCACTCTTGGGAATTAAAGTTCAATAAAATGCTCTCCTTAGAGAAACCCGAGAAAAAGCTAATAGAGCGTTTTCACATACAGTAAAAACCCACGAGTAAGAACCTACATTTTTCCAAGTTAGCCTAAACAGGTTCTTATATAAATGGTACTTAACACAAATTTAGGCTAACTAGGTTCTTAAATAGGTTCTTAAATGCTAATGTAAAGTGACATGTTTGTACAGTACTATTTGTTCCTTATTCAATTACACAGAGTGCATTGTGATCACCCAATCACCTCATTAATATAACAAAACTATCTGGTTACATTCATATTGATGCAGAAGCATCAGTTGTTGGTCCTTTTTCCCTTGAGAAATATTTCATATGTATACACAGAGTACAACTGTACATTGACTGAAGCTATAAAGATATATAGATTTTGAAATAAGAACCTTTTGAAATTTTAGGCTAAACAGGTTCTTGTTTTATAGAGGGTGTATAACTGACAAATTTTAGCCTAACAGGTTCTTAATTTCTAGGTTCTTACTCGTGGGTTTTTACTGTATTGGTGTTCCCAATAATGACATTGCCGTCCTTTGGCAAATGAGTTATTTTCTTATGCAAACATTTCTTGACCAATATGGCCTCCATTAATACACTTATTCACAAACCATCACATGAGCCCTTTTTTCTGCTTTTGTTCATGTTGACTTTTAAGTTTTCTGATTTCTCCCCAGTGTGGCCACCTGTTTGGACTTGTAAATCTATTTCTTTATAAACATTTCGCTATTTTTCTCAGATTCAAAACTCGTCAGTCACTCCGGGTTCCTTTAGTTCAAGGAGCATTTTCAACGGGTTTTTATTTGGTTAAATCGACAAGAATTGCTCAATATTTATTTATAGGGAAAACAACAATTCGGGAAATTGACCCGTTCCATTCGTATGGGGTTCAGCTTCCATAAATGTGAATGTTACACCTGAACATAGAAGAGAACTGACACAGTTCTCTCCACATACACGCATCGAAGAAGAGCTTGATATTTGAGCCCTTATGCAGTACGTGGTGTTTTTTCTCTAAAATGATTTTCGTGTCAAACAACAATTTAAAACCATAATAGTTACCTTTCACACACTGTAATACCTCTGAGGTAAATTGTCCAGTTTTAGACACCAAAATTGATGTACTCTCAGTGTTGATTACTTTCAAATCGACTGAGTAAGTATTATTCATACCACCAAGGAAGCACACTCCGTGTAGCCTAACATCCTTGTTCACAGAGAAATTGATGGCATAATCTCTACTGCCATCATAACCCCATCCAGTACTGAAAGATTCAAGATTTGGCCGCGCGAAAATTGGGGCGAGAGCAAAAACGTCGGAGTGGGGGAGGGGGTAGGGAAGGGGTTGGCGCTGAGGGAACCACCACTCCGACGTTTTTGCTCTCGCCCCAATTTTCGCGCGGCCAAAATGCAGAAAAAGCTCTTCGATCGCGGAAAAAGCTCTTCGTTCGTACAGGAACGCTTGCTACGCAGGCTATTTGCGGCTGGGAACATTTCTGGCCCATCGCAGGTTCTCTACCAACATTTTGTTGAGCTCTTTCATAGGCCGCCGAGCCGCTCAAACAGCAACCAGGTTACATGCAGCTCCCTCTCGCACAGAAACCGCTACTTGTCCCACTGCATCAGTTACCAGTGTAGAATCCAGCAGCTTCATCCAATCCAGATGGGATCAGGTTTCTTTGCTGGTGCAACGATTGGCAGCTTCACCAACTGCACTTTCAACGTTCAGCTCATGTCTGAGCAGCTTTGCACCACAGAAACTACAGAAGCGTCAGAAGCGAGCAACTCCTCTGCAAAGCGTCCAAGGATCGAAAGCGGCGGCTAATGGAATGAAAATTTCTTATTAAAGAATTATTTAGAACCTTGCATGATTTGAAAATTTAACCTTTTGAGGGCTAGAAAGAAGTTACTTTTCCTCAGTTTGTCTCCTCCCAATCAGGATAAAATAGCACGCGCCATCAATTTTGCATGTAACTGGCTTCCTTTTCAGTGCTCGTAAATCACTGACAAATCCTTGAACTGTCTTTTCGAATCTTTGGCGTCCTTCGGGTCATATAAATTTAAATCCTTTATTGACCAAACTTGTTCGGTCAAGATGGCGGAATATTGGCCTCGTTCTTTTTTGCGTGTTTCAAGAGGGTCCCTATACTTTTTTCGTGACGCGTGAATGGGCATTTTTTATTGCGTGAAGCGTGAATGAGGATTTATTTTTTTCGTGATTCGTGAATCTATATTTTTGCGTCCTCGGGAAACTGGCTTTCGATTTCTTCGTGATCCGTGAAATATGTATTTACTTACGCGTGATTCGTGAAACGTGATTGCTTACTTTTTCTGTGAACGTGAAGCTGTTTTTCGAATTTTTCCGTGATGCGTGAAAAGGGCAATTACTTTTGCGTGAAACTGTTTTCAGAAGAGGTATAGGGGACCCTCTTTCAATGGACCTCGACTTCGTCTCCGTCCATAAACACGCAAAAGAAAAAAAAGAACTTGGCCAATATTCCGCCATCTTGACCTCACGCTTGGCCAATAACCCATAACTCTTTAGTGAAACCCGAGAAAAAGCTAATAGAGCTTTTGTTCCCAAACAATAACATTTCTCTCCTTTGGGAAATGAGTTCTTTAATTATGAAAACATTTCTTGGTAATGCCAATATGGCCTCCATTAATACACTCAATTCACAAACCATCAAAATGAGCCCTTTATCTCTTTCGACTTTTAAGCCCATTGTGGCCGACATATTTGGACTTGTAAATCTATTTATTAAGCGGCCCATGCGCAGCGGCCGCTTCAAGAAATGCACTTTTTTTTTCGTGTCGCTAGCCTTAGTCCTCTTCACGGTTGACATGATCTTATCGCATCTCGGTCTGAAATTAGCCAGTAGAGAATTTCTCTTCCACATTCTTTCTGTAGTGTCGTGTGCAATTAGCGCAAATGCACGAAAGGATCTTGCGTGACATTGTCTTATTATAAAACCAACGATGATAATGAAATTACAAATGTGGCAGCACTTCACTTCCAATATGGTACCCCTAGTTCTATTAGTATACCTATCTATGCGGCTTTATAAACACACTGTAACCTTATGTTCATACATTTAGTCTTTATCACATCGTGACTCGTCACTATATAAAGCGAAAGATGACTAAGTTGTGTTCTAACAAATACTTCACCTGCGTTACGTTTACATGTTGTTAAAGACTCAACGTAATTGGGTAATTGCTTAAAACTGTGATACATGTTTGAAAGGTTCTCTAAATTTAATTTAATCTAATCGAAAAAAATACAAAAAGAAATTCCATATCTCAAAATTTCAAAGCAATATTAGCCAACTTGAAAACGCGAGTCTCGCGTCTTAAATGTGTCCACATTGTATCCTCGACATCGTTAGTCATCCTCATTTCCTAAAGGGTTCCTATCATTTGTCGAGTACTGTTCTACAAAACCCTTTATTGCTGGGCTTCCTACATGTGAGCCTCACGTCTTTCAGTTTTGTCCATGTTGTGATCCATTCAGTCCATCGTCGCCATCGTTAGTCATCCTTATTTCCTAATGGTTACTGTCATTTGTCGAGTACTGTTCCACAAAATCAAACCATTGTCGTTGGTTGTTCTATGATTTAGGTTTGAGTTTCTAAAAATCATGGCGACGTATTTGAGTGTTGTCCCTTTACGTTTACGTCAGGCGTTCAGTGTATTAAGTGCGTTAGGATTAGGTATCGTCAGGAGCCAACAAAATCCTCGCAAATTGATTGAACCCGCCCCTCAATTTTAATTTATTTCAATTATCCGTTCATAAAGGTGTGCTGACGTGTCTTATCTTGGGCATGTCCAAACACGTGGTCCTGGGCTTTTAAGAGACTGGACAGATGCCCTCATTGATTACTTTGGGCGTGTTCCACGTGTTTCAGGGCTGGTCACACATTGGGCAGATTCTCGACTTGGGCGTGCCCGCCACATGGTCCAGGGCTAGACAGATGTCCTCATTGATGATACGAGGCCATCCTGTCCATGCATAGGCGTGAATTATAATTAGAAATCAAATAGGATCAAACGTTAAAATTAAGTGTTGAAAGTCGTGCCCCAAAACGTTTTCGAGATAACCCCTTTATTTCATCAATATGAATTTGATCTAAAGAATGTCGAAGGCATTTATGTAACGTGCGCGTGTTTGAGTATCTACAATTGAAAACTAAGGTGTTATGAGTACGTGTATCGTGTATGAAGAGAAGTACTTAGAGTCAAAAGTTGCTTTTTCCTCGGTGCCTCCGTTCACGGTTTCAAAGCTCGACGGAACACCTTGTGTTGTCTGACGTACTCTTGGGCATGCAGTCAGAGACATGTGCTACACATCAACTTCTCTATCAGAGTTTTTAATATCTATACAGAAAGAAAACATTTCAAATATGTGCCTTTGTTGCCGCTGTTTATAATGATATGGCTGCCGCCAGAAATATTACTTTATTTTCGTTTATACCACTTCAACTTTGTTCCTTACTCAGGAATGTTAGTTTCTATTTTTGTTGACCTTGTGTCAGACAATACATCGACTCTCCATCTGGAATGCAATGTGAATTTAATTATTTTATTTTAATTTAGGATTTCATAGGTTTTACTATCCACGACATTGCAACTGAATTTCGTTACTAGTGTAAACTACGTAACAGCACTGCATTTTTTTATTGGTTTACTTTTTCATTTGCTTGTGTTCACACATTTGTGAGGCTATTTTTAAGCCTGGTTAAGCTTAGCCTCCTTTGCAGACGTTTTTTGTGTCTGTCCCATTCTCCCTCCCTGCAAAGGAGGCTAGGTTAAGCTGGAATTGTGTATTAAAGATTGCATCTATTTTTAGTACCATTTAAGGCTTAAAATTGCTCGAACTTTGTGCAGGTCTAAGGTGATTTTATTAGCAAAATCTATGGAAGCTTAAATTTAGTCTAATTTTAATTTAAACTGGTTTGTTACTAGGGAACATTCATCAGTCGGGTTAGACTGTTATGTGTCCTTATTGGCGTTACATTTACATCTATACTTGGCAAAGGTCCTGTCATTACACCGTGATGTAAGAAGCGTGTGCTTTATGGATTGAATTGTGGACCTTCCTTTATGAAGCGTTTCTTTGAAGGAATGGCAGACTTTCAGGGACTTTTATCGTTGTCTCCACAATCATTGAAGTACCCGTTACAGAAAAAATATGTTGCATGACTCTTTCCGAGTCATCTGGCAGGATCAATTTATTTCGTTAATTTTAAGTCAGTTTTGCCGCTCAGCTGTCAGACCGTTTATGCGATAACGTGACTTACGACAAAGACATTTTCTGATGATTCACTTATTTTAGTATTCACGAAGTGCAATGCACTCTGGGGCGGCGTTAAGAGGCCTATGTATAAAGTGAGGTAACACACTCTGCTTTTTCGTAAGTCCATCTTGTTGACACCTCACGACACGCACACACGTACACGACACAGACATGGTCGGCGATACCTATTTCGAGATATTTTTGAGATAAGGCCGTGACCGCAACTAATATATTTTGTGCTTCAAACAGAACCTCTTTAGATCCCCCAACCATTTGCAGCATTAAATACTCAAAGAACCCGTCCATGCTAATCTTCCAATTTCGCCTCGAGCGGTTGTTGCCGTTGCATATGATCCGCACTCTTTTTACACATACCGGGGGGGGGGGGGGGGGTACTCCCTTATATAAGCTATATACTCATATTATTAGGTATGTGCGGCGCCAAAGTGGTATGGTTTTTGAGCCGTTTTGGTCTGAAAACGAGTATATATTTTGACCATTTTGGTCTGATATAGGGTATGTTTTGTCTACTGATCTGAAATAGGTTATAGATTTTTGCCATTTTGACTTTAAAATGGGGAATTTTCCCGAAATTTTAAGGGTCAGGTCTGAACTAGGGTAGGGAAAATCACATATTTTGGTCTGAAATAGGGTAAGGGTTTCAAGAAGCGTGCCGCACACCCCCACCCAAATTCTGTTTAAAATGTATGTATAGCAAGAGCCATTTCGGGGTTTAAACTCACATACACGTCTTTGAAATAAAACTTATTCTTCCTTGGTTAAAAGTTATTCTTCCTTGGATTCAATGCAAATTGTTAAAGGAATGAACCAAAGCTCTTGAGGTAAGTCTCGCGTACATGTTTATTGGCATCATAAAAATCCAAATGATTGTGCCATCGCAAGTCTCTGCCACTACGAAAAGCCGGAATACAAAACGCTTGTCCTGCTCAATCGGCATAACGGCTAAGGATCGCTACGGATGGCCAGGATGGCTCGTGCCACGTTCAGCGCACAAACGATAGCAGCTCAACCATAACACTAAAATTAAAATCGGGTGTTTGGCGAAAACCCAAGAAAGTACGGTAGTCACGCCAGTCACGCTAAAGTCTGCAGTCTACGCAATGGAATAGAAGATCGGCGCAAACAATCCTCTCGTCTGTGAGCAATCTCGTCCCCAGAGCCAGCGCGTTTCGGTCAGCGGTGACCGAACGCCCAACGGCTCTTGGCGATTCAAAAACCGGAACCAAGAAACCTTAGTTCCCAGCGGCCGCGATCCTTTTCAAATTGAAAAACTGAATCTCAAATTTCATTTTGCAAGATATGGATAAACAACTGTACCACATGAAAGTGCTGCTCGATAACCTTCATTTGATTGATCACACAGTTGGGTTTCATGTACAATATAATAAACAGTGCTACATGAAAGTACTGCTCAATAGTTTTCATTTGAATGGTCACACACTAGGGTATCATCCACAAATTTAAAAGTTAGAACCACCTTGTGCAGCATAATAAACAGTACCACATGAAAGTGCTGCTCGATCAATAGCTTTCATTTGAATGGTCACTTTTATCCACATACGGGTCTGTTGGTTGTTGGTTATAGTTATGATTGACGGCATCGTAAAACGCAATCAGTAGTTAGGTTTTGAACTTCTGAGTTTGCGTGTTATTGAAAAGCGCTGTAAGATTGTTATAACTATTCTTCTAAAGAGTGTTTTTTTTTTTGTATGTGCAGCTTGTTGAGAGTGGAATCAGCTCAGAGACTGACAGTCACTGAGCTGCTTGAGCACCTGTGGCTTAACGAGGGTGCTGTTCCTGATGTGCCACTTGACACACCTTCAATTATTGTCTCAGATGAGGTTTGTTACTTCCAGTGAATTTATACAATACTGTTAACCCTTTCACTCCCAAGAATGCTAAGTTCAAAACTGCGGGGAAAATCTTGAATTTCATTTTGAAAAGTTGTCAAAAACAAACAGCACCACTTGAAAGACTTAGTACTGCTCAATAGCTTCGTTTGAATGGTCACACACTAGGGTTTCATCCACAGACTTAAAAGTTAGAACCACCTTGTGCAGCATAATATATAAACAGCACCACTTGAAAGCACTGCTCAAAAAATACAACCACATTTATTGACTCAAGGTTTGGTTCTGGGAGTAAAAGGGTTAAGGTTACCGTGTACCGTCAGAGGCGTCTCAAGTCTAAAAAATGTAGCGCGTCCGGATTAAACTCCAGATACCTAAAACCCTATATCAAATTAAAGCTTATAGAGCTGGCTATCTAAATATACTAACCATTATGTAATAAAATGAATTGTCGAATTTTTCGCAATGTCTAAATACGAGGGTCCGAATCAGCTTTTGAAAGCTACAACTCTGCGCGAATTATATATTTCGCTAATTTGATTTGTTCTCGGGTTTCCGGACCCAAAGCGCTATAAGAAAAGTGTCGGGGATTCTCCACATTCAATTGCAGTGAAAAGATACAGAGCATTTTCTAAATAGGGTGAAAAAATTATGGAGTGATCGCGCGGAAACGGCTCCCAACGAAAAAGTTTTCCGAAATAAAAAATTCCCCGACATCTTTTTGTTGTTTATATGTTAATCTAGATACTGTCCAAATTTGAAGTCAATTGCTCAAATTCCCTTTGAGTTGTAACTCTTTAAAGACGCCTCTATCGGCCTGAAATAGATTACGAGAAAACAGCGGGAGGAGTATTCACACTCCACTCACACCTCACTTCCGGTAAAGTCTCTCGCACTGTATTTCTCCGTTAATATTGATCGGATTTCCATAGAATTTTCTTTATATGAAAGGTCATCATGTAAACTACATATCTAAGCGGGAAAATGTTTTTTGGACCAATTCTGTCCTTGAAGGTATACGGTAACCTTAAGCAGTGAAGCAGTGACCCTTCGGACACAATAAGCCATTTCCTAGTTGCCTTTTGCCTCTGTTTCAAACTGAGGCCAGGAGGCAAAACGTTTTCAAATGAAAATGATGACTGTTACTTGCATGCTAAACTCAGGACAAAGGCATTTTAGAAATGACTTATTCAGGTCGTAGAGGTGGTTGCTTAGGACAACAATTCTTGTATGGGTACGCCTGGATTAAGAGAGGACTTGTGAAAAGTGCCCTGCCTTAGAACACAACACAAGGACAAAGGTTGGACTCGAACACCATGCCCTCACTGCTCCTTATATTGTTTGACATTGTAGATTGTTCTTTGTTCAGTTCAATCCATTTCGTGTTTAGCTTTAGAGCGGTTTTCATTGACTGTCGAAAGTAATCGCTGAATTGCTTGGTTTTGCTATACCATGCCCTATGATTGCGCCACCTTCTCAACCAATCAGATGCAAGACCAAAAGTAATCGTGACTTGGTCACACGCGTTTTTCCCGCGCTTGACGCCGGTTATGTGTATTTGCTTCGAATTCTCATTGTGTTGTTTTCGTTTGTTCTAATTGGTATAGGTAATCGCATGGGGCCGAGTAAAATTAAGGATTAATATCACGCGTGTTTTCAGAAGTTGCAGAAATTGCCCGAGTCGCGCAGCGACAAGGGCAATTTCTGCAACTTCTGAAAACACAAGTGATATTAATCCTTAATTTTACGAGGAACATGCGATTACTTGTTTATGACAAAGAGGGCAAAATTTTCGGAAAACCTTCAAAGCGCCGCGAAGCTAAATTCAGCCGCGGCGGAACGAACTGATATTCCTTCCAAAAATCACACAGAATCACAGGAAGATCAAGCAAACCCTTTACGTTCAGAACAGGGTAACGTTTGACTGTTATGTAAATCTTAAGAGAAAATTGTAAGTCGTGAAAATAAAAAAAATAACAAGCTTGCAATCAAGCCAAGTAAAACGTAATTTTATTCACCTGTTTGCATATTTTGAAGCCGGCTGTCCGCTGCGAGCTGCTTGACATGTCAATCCTACATCGATAAAACCGTGAGCAAACGACGAGTCCAAACAAACTTGTAGAGGTAATTTATCCGGTTTAATTTGACCTTCTTCTTTCTTTGAACAAACTCTGTGATCTTTTATACTCTGGGTTGCACGTGATGAAGCCCGTATTTAACAGAGGTGAAGCGAAGAAGTCAGTTGGCAGCCATGAATGAATTTCGTCGCAAACTCGCCAAGTGTCTAGCTGATGCAAGTTTTCTAGTTTTCAACTGAAATAATCTTCTGTTGCTTCGAGTGAAACACTGAGATTCAGCTTTCGGAATTTCGTTTCAAGCTATCACACGGTTTCCGTTCCTTTTCATCAAATAACTCGGGAAACTGAAGTCAAACTCCGAAGCGACGTACAAGCGAGCGCTGTGTTTGAAAATTCTGCTCAAAATCCCGCCGTCAAGAAGCCAACCGAGTGCAGCGCGCTCAGCCAATTAGGAGCGAGGAATTTTGCCGCTCGACCAATCAGGATCAAGTAATTTTGCCCCGGGCAAACCAAAATTAATGAAAAATGCCCTCTGTCTCAGCCAATCAGCATTCAGTAATTTTGCCCTCTATGTTATAAGCATTGTAATTGCCTTGGTTTTACGACACGCTAACATGGTGTACAATGTAAAGGTGCAAGTTTTAGAGAGTGAGACTAGGATTATATATTTTTATTGCTCTCCATTGTAACAGGAAGCATTCCGGGAGGCGATGAATGCACACTCGGCTCATCTGACGAAGATGAGGTTATCTGATCGTGTGGTGATGTTGAAGCCCGTGTCCAAAGCTAAGAACCCGATACTAATGAGAGAAAGAACATGTTCAAACTCAGGTGAGAAACAGTGTTCCTTGTGCAGTGTGCAGTGTATCATGTACTCCGACAAACGACCATTATAGACGTAATAGAGAGATTAAGCAACATGTTTTTTTCCCGCAAATGGCAAAAATCGCACTTTTCTCGTTTCTACGTGAAAGTGAGTAGTCTCACGTTTGTCCTGGACGTGTGAATTATTTTCGATTTTTCTGACAGATTTATTTAACGATTCGAGTAAACGTACAGTGGAACCCTGTTAATACGGATACCTACGGGCCAAAGAAAACTGGCCGTAATTAATAACAAGGTGGGCGTATTAAAGGGGTGGCCGTAAGGCGGGGTTCCACTGTAAAGATAATCAACTGCAAGCTTACGTTTGACGTAGAACGCGCGGTACATGATCTTACTAATATATCAAACGCGCAATACAGTGTTTCATCACATTTGCAAACACCGACTTGAGAATAGAGTTAAAAATACGACGAGTAGCGAAGTATTTTCGACGAAATTCGAGGTGTTTGGAAATCGGATGAAACACTCTCGAGTGTTTGATATATCTTCTCAATCGAAACATAAACTAAGGAGTAAATGGAGAAAATAAAATCGTAAAAATCTTCAAATCATCCAAACCTCTGTCACGGCTATGACTTCTTTTGTTTTTAAAATTTGATGAATTTTTAGTGAGTTTGAGAAATGCTATTCCTACATGCGGTATTTTTATTATTTACAACTGCTGTATCCCTTTCCCTTATTACAGCTCGTTCCTGACCAGAAACAACCCAACATCGGCGGCTTCCACGGATGGCGATCGAACGAGAAATGACGAGGTTATCAAGTCACGGAGAGACGTCATAGCGTTCTGTATGCTTCCCCCTCCGCCAGCTGACGGCGCGGCAGGTTGGTGAACACCAGTTATGTTTTAGCCTTAGTTAGTCGGGAGAACAAGTGCCGTTTTTGGAAAATATTCGTGAAAACAATCGAAAAGTTTCCGATTCTTATTATCCAATCAAAAATTAGCACGAGCACTCACGAGTAATCCGAAAGCAATCGCGCCAGCATAGCGCAATAAGGATACGTCATGTTGCTTAGCAACGTCGGAGATGAAATTCGCGGTTCATTCCCGTTTTGGAGGCGGGATTTCGACATCAACTGGTAATTGTTCCCCGACTGTAGTAAAACAGACATCTCTCTTCTCGCGCTCAATTCTTCTCCCGCTCGAGAGAGGTCCGAGATTCGACCGGAAAAAATCCATACTGATGACGTATCTGTGTAGTGTCTCAGAATGGTTGCTTATACTTGCGTGAGGAAATTCTTAACAGCCAATAAAAGACACTACAGCCTTTACGGCGCTTATCTCCGGTTTCCTTAGCATGAAGTGGTGGAATATTGCTACTCCCCGTGGATGGGATGCTAGTCCATCGCAGGTTTATACTTCTTAGCATTTTATCAGGTTGCCTTGAAAATTCCCTGGTACCTATTTATACTCCTGGGTGGAGAGAGACATCAAGGGAGGAATGAGAGTAGTGTCTTGTTCAATAATTCAGAGTCCAACACACTAACATTACAGCCATTAGGCCACCGTGCCTCTGTAGCACTTACTGTTATGAATTTTCGCGCGTAAATAACATCTATCGGAGGCTACACTGATCTCTGTAAGGTGCACTTTATTTCTGTTCTATTCACAAACCATCAAAAGGTGCCCTTTATTTCTACTCTATTCACAAACCATCAAAAGATGCCCTTTATTTCTACTCTATTCACAAACCATCAAAAGGTGCCCTTTATTTCTGGTTTTGTTCGTTTGACTTTTAAGTTTTCTGATTTCTCCCAGTGTAGCCACATATTTGGACTTGTAAATCTATTTCTAAGCATTCGCTATTTTTCTCAGATTCAAAACTCGTCAGTCACTCTGCGTTCCTTTAGTTTAAAAGGAACAATTTCAACGGGTATGTATTTGGTTAAATCGGCAAGAATTGTTCGATATTTATTTAAAGGGAAAACAACAATTCGGGAAATTGACCCTGTCCAACGTCCGTTCCATTCGCATGGTATTCAGTCTTCATAAATGTGAATGTTACACCTGAACATTTAACAGAGCTGACACAGTTTTGTCCATATAACGAAGGAGAGCCTGATATTTGAGCCCTCACACAGTACATGGTGTTTTTCTTTAAAATAATTCGTGTGTCAAACAACACTTTATAACCATAATAGCTACCTTTCTCAGACTGTAATAGCTCTGAAGAAAATTGTCCAGTTTTAGACACCAAAACTGATTTACTCTCAGTGTTGTTTACTTCCAAGTCGACCGAGTAAGTATTATTATCACTACCAAAGAAGCACACTCCGTGTAGTGCAATGTCCTTGTTCATAGAGAAATTGATGGCATCTCTCGTTCCTTTATAGTTCCAATTACTGCCGGTACTTCTAAATCTGCAACATCGTTGAATATCACCGACAAATCCAGATCGTTTTGTTTCTGGAAATCCCACTGGAGGACTCGAGACTGAACTCAGATATTGGATAATACTGACGATTTCTTCCTTTGTTAAAATGTCACTGTTTAACACCACGCTAGCGAAATCTTCTTGCTTCATTGTTGAAAACGTATTCCTTTGACTATTCCTTCTCTAAGAATTCTTCTTTTTACCGCACCATCTGCTGCTAAACCTTGTCTTTCACATTCCTTTGTTGCCCACAAGTCAACAGCTTTGAACAGTTCTATCTCTTCAATCGTGAGTGTATCTCTTATGACTACTGCTTCAAGTAAGGATCTCTCGATTGTCGCAAATCCATCCGATTTCACAGCCTCGTCTGCCTTTTCATCGATCACTTTCCAGCATCGATCCACCAGGTTTTTCTCTTCGTATTTCTGAGCAGAGGGCAGGATGCTGAATACATTTGATGGATCCAAGTTATCTCGCAGATATCCAGTGCATTTGTCAGCCAGTGAAGGCACCATGTATTTATTTGCCAAATACAACACTCCCATCACATTACTTCCGCTCAAGATCACTTCATCGCTGTACATGTAACGAAACAACTCCAACAGACTCTCGTACTCACAGTCAGGCAGTTCAATGGAGTCTCTAGTCTCCGCCAGCTCACCGTAAAACATGGCTTCAAACACAGGACTGCTAATCGACAGCACAAACTTGTGAGCTGGAATCACTTGTTTACTTTCACTTTCGCCATCCGTCTTATGAACAACAAACTTCACATCGCTGAAGAGATCGTTGTTGAACATAAACTTGCTTCTTTCTCTGATGGTGGGTCTTGTTGTTTGCCAGTTTTCCTTGACGACAGACATGGCTTCTTTACTGTGTTCAGAACAGTTACTTTAAATCGAGACAATTTATGTTTGCTTGGCCGTGTAATTTTCGTGATAGAAATTGGGTGGCAACTCGAGACAGCGGTAGCTTACAAAATTTGAATATAAAATTACTTAGCAGGAAGTCATCACGCACTCAGATAGCGTGACCAAGAAATTTGGAAATCGAACCAGAATCATTCTACTTCAATATTTACACACACAAGCACGACAACGTGTTGTTAGGGCCACAAAGATTCAAACAGCGTGTACATTAGTTTTACTCCTGATTGCAATAGTGTCCAAGAGTGCCTTTGGGCGTGATTTATTCGGAGCCTTTTTGAACGTACAAAGAATAACAATGTCGGTAGCCGTGTGATGCATGGTAGACTGAGCACAACTCATCATTGTCTGTTCATAGGCGGTCAAGTGGCTCACAAGCCATTTGCATTAGGTGGCTGGGAACATTAATTGTCCATCACAGGTTATCTACCAACTTTTGCCTCTGTAGCTTGGATTCACGTGACCTGCTGTTTATTAAAAAAATATATTATGAGCTATGACTTATAAAATATACCAGAAATGGAAAAAGCTTGATGATCAGCAAGATGACCAAGTTTAAGGCTCCTGGCGTGAAATTTTATGGCGGATTGAATGTAACAAATATTTAAAAAATAATTGTGTATGGAAAACGTCACTGGAGAGCAACTGAAGACCCAGTCTCTCCAGTGACATTTTCTAAACAAATCCTCTAACTTTTTTGTACATTTAAACCACCAGAAAATGTTCAGGATAGGTTACAGTATCAGAAGCGAGGCAGTGTAAATCAAGACAGTTTCAATTTGCACGGCCGTGTAGATTCGTGATAGAAATTGTGTGTCAACTTGAGACAAAATGTGAATATATAGTTACTTAGCAGGAAGTCATCACGTACTCTGATAGCGTGACCGCGAAACTTTCTGGTTCAAAGTTACACAGACATAAACAAAGTAATGCCCTCCTTGCTAAGAGCGATAACGTTTGCGAGAAAAGCCTCGATCATTGGCAGAAAACTTTCAGAACTTTGTTCAGGATATGAATAGTGTCTCTGAGCGTGATTAATTTTAGGCTCGATTACCAGACACCGGACTCGAGATAGCGGCGGAAATCGAGCCTAGATTAATTTGGAATCTTTAAAAATGTAAATGAATAACAAAGTGTTAACCTTGAATTTTTCTCAGGCTTAAAAATGCAATTGCTTAACTTGCTATCAGTCTGCGAGGATCATTTCATTCATTTTCAAAGTGTTGATAGCTGTAAAACAACATTGAACACAGCTTGGACATATGCAGGCAGTGTGCTACAATTCAACTGTAATGTTTAGTTGTCAGTTTTTTATAAAATTCGTATTATTAACCGAATGTCAGTTAACAGATAATGCAAAGGGGAACTTGGGAATTTATTTAGTGGAGACTAAACTAAGGAACTGTTATTGAACAAGCTTGGTTATTGCAGTTTTATTGTGATAAGAAAACTGTTTGTTACGTAAGCGATTTTTAATAATACCGCTCAAAAACGTCTACTGGATTACAGGTTGTACTACATTTAACCCTTGACTCAAGCTCAAAAATATCTATTCTCCTTTCTTATTGTCCTATATTACATCAATGTTAGTTCTGTGAATTTGGTTGTACATCAAAACAGTGTGTTACATGATGATTTTCTATATTCTCATCACCTGTCTGCTTGTCAACTGTATTGATATTGTAAGGAGAAATAAGATGTGCATCACTCTTGGTAATTAAAAGTTCAATAAAATGCTCTCCTTAGAGAAACCCGAGATAAAGCTAATAGAGCGTTTTCACATATTGGTGTTCACAAACAATGACATTTCTCTCCTTTGGAAAATGAGTTCTTTTAAAACGGCACCTTTTATTTCTGCTTTTGTTCATGTTGACTTTTAAATTTTCTATATTTTTTTCACTAGTGTGGTCACATGTTTGGACTTGTAAGTCTGTTTCTTTTTTTAGCAGACCTTTTTTTCTCAGATTCAAAACTCGTCAGTAACTCCAGGTTCCTTTAGATCGAGGAGCATTTTCAACGGGTTTGTATTTGTATAAATCGGCAAGAATTCTTCAATATTCATTTAAAGCGAAAACAACAATTCGGGAAATTGACCCTGTGTGACATCCGTTCCATTCGTAAGGTGCAATCCAGCGTCCATAAATGTGAATGTTACACCTGAACATTTAACAGAACTGACACAGTTTTCTCCACGTAACGAAGGAGAGCCTGATATTTTAGCCGTTATGCAGTACGTGGTGTTTTTCTCTAAAATGATTTTTTTCTTGTGAAACAACACTTTAAAACCATAATAGCTACCTTTCTCAGACTGCAATAGCTCTGAGGAAAATTGTCCTGTTTTAGACACCAAAACTGATTTACTGTTGCTGTCCATTACATTCAAGTCTACCGAGTAAGTATTATTCTCACTACCACAGAAGCACACTCCGTGTAGCATAATGCCCTTGTTCACAGAGATTTTGATGGCATCTCTATCGCCACTACTATATTTCCAATTACTTAAACATCCAAATCTGCAACATCGTTGAATATCACCGTCAAATCCGGATCTTTTTGTTTCTAGAAATCCCACTGGAGGACTCGAGGCTGAATTCAGATATTTGACAATACTGATGATTTCTTTTTTTCTTAAGATTTCACTGTCGAACACCACACTAGCGAAATCTTCTTGTTTCATTGTTGGGAAACGTATTCCTTTGACTATTTCTTCTCCGAGAATTCTTCTTTTCACCGCACCATCTGCTGCTAAACCTTGTCTGTCACATTCCTTTGTTGCCCACAAGTCAACAGCTTTAAACAGTTCTATCTCTTCAATCGTCAGAGTGTCTCTTATGACTACTGCTTTTAGTAAGGACCTCTCGATTGTCGCAAATCCATCCGATTTCACAGCCTCTTCCGTCTGTTTATCGATCACTGTCCAGCAACGATCCACCAGGTTTTTCTCTTCGTATTTCTGAGCAGAGGGCAGGATGCTGAATACATTTGATGGATCCAAGTTATCTCGCAGATATTCAGTGCATTTATCAGCCAGTGAAGGCACCATGTATTTATTTGCCAAATACAACACTCCCATCACATTACTTCCGCTTAAGATCACTTCATCGCTGTATATGTAACGAAACAACTCCCATAGACTCTCGTAATCACAGTCAGGCAGTTCAATGGAGTCTCCAGTCTCCGCCAGCTCACCGTAAAACATGGCTTCAAACACAGGACTGCTAATCGACAAGACGAGCTTGTGAGCAGGAATCACTTGTTTACTTTCACTTTCGCCATCCGTCTTACGAACAACAAACTTCACATCGCTGAAGAGATCGTTGTTAAACATAAACTTGCTTCTTTCTCTGATGGTGGGTCTTGTTGTTTGCCAGTTTTCCTTGACGACAGACATAGTTTCCTCCTTGTGTTCAGAACAGTTACTTTAAGTCAAGACAATTTCGGTTTGCTAGACGGTGCATAGGTTTCGTGATAGAAAGTTGGGTGGCAATTCGAGACAGCGGTAGCTTTAAACAAAATTTGAATATAAAATTACTAAGCAGGAACTCATCACGCAC
The DNA here is from genome assembly GCA_029204205.1 of Desmophyllum pertusum. Classification (NCBI taxonomy): domain Eukaryota; kingdom Metazoa; phylum Cnidaria; class Anthozoa; order Scleractinia; family Caryophylliidae; genus Desmophyllum; species Desmophyllum pertusum. Next base: position 65,387 of record MU825873.1, on the reverse strand, counting down.
TCAGATAGCGTGACCGAGAAATTTTGCAAATCGAACCAGAATCGTTCTACTTCAAAATTTACACACACGCAAGCACGACAACGTGTTTTTAGTGCTACAGAGATTAAAACTGCGTGTACACTAGTGTTACTCCTGATTGCAACAGTGAGCAAGAGTCAGTGCCGTGGGCGTGATTTATTCGGAGCATTTTTGAGCGTAAAAATAACTAACAATGTCGGTAGCCGTGTGATGCATGGAAGACTAAGCACAACTCAGGCGGTCAAGTGAATAATACGCGTGGGGGGATTGGGGAGAGGGGGCGAATGAACTTCGCCCTCTCCTCGCGCTTCGCGCGTCTTTTCGCGTCTCTCCTCCACTATCCGAATGCCTGGAACAGGCTAGTAGACGTGTGATGCACGGTAGACGGAGCACAACTCATCATTGTCTGTTCATAGGCGGTCAAGTGGCGCACAAGCTATTTGCATTAGGCGGCTGGGAACATTACTAGTCCATCGCAGGTTATCTACCAACTTTTGTTATGTAGCCCTTTCAATAGGCCCTCTTCTGTATCTTGGAGTCACGTGACCTGCTGTTTATTGAAAAATTATATTTGGAGCTATAACTTATAAAATATTCCAGAAATAGTAAAAGCTTGATGATCAGCAAGATGACCAAGTTTAAGGTCTCCTGGCGTGAAATGTTACGGCGGATTGAATGTAACAAACATTTAAAATAATTGTGTATGGAAAACGTCACTAGAGAGCAACTGAAGACCCAGTCTCTCCAGTGACTTTTTCTAAACAAATCCTCTAAATGTTTTATACATTTAAACCACCAGAACATTTTCAGGAGTATTTACAGAGGCAGAAGGGACGCAGTGTAAACCACGAAATGTTCAGTTTGCAAGGCCGTGTAGATTCTTGATAGAAATTGTGTGACAACTTGAGACAAAATGTGAATATAAAAATTACTTAGCAGGAAGTCATCACGCACTCTGATAGCGTGACCGGGAAACGTTTAAAATCGAAAACATCATTCTGGTTAAAAATTACAGACAAAAAGATAGTAATGCCGGCCTTGCTAAGAGCTATAAAGTTTGCGAGAAAAGGCTCGATCATTGGCAGAAACTTTCAGAACTTTTTTCAGGATATCAAGAGTGTTTCTGAGCGTGATTAATTTGGAATCTTTAAAAATGTAAAATGAATAACAAAGTGTTAAGCCTTGAAATTTTCTCAGGCTTAAAAATACAATTGCTTGGCTTGCTAACACTTTGCGAGGATCATTTCATTCATTTTCAAAGTGTTGATAGCTGTAAAACAACATTGAGCACAGCTTGGACATATCCAGGCAGTGTGCTGCAATTCAACTGTAATTTTTCGTTGTGTTTTTAAAAAATAAATTCGGATTATTAACCGAATGTCAGTTAACAGATAATGCAAAGAGGAACTTGGGCATTTATTTAGTGGAGTCTAAACTAAGGAACTGTTGTTGAACAAGCTTGGTTATTGCAGTTTTATTGTGATAAGAAAACTGTTTGTTACATAAGCTCAAAAACGTCTACTGGATTTTCAACTACATTTAACCCTTGACTCTCAAGCTCAAAATATATATTCTCCTTACTTATTGTCCTATATCTGTATATTACATCAATGTTAGTTCTGGGAATTTGGTTGTACATCAAAACAATGTGTTAGATGATGATTTTCTATATTCTCATCACCTGTCTGCTTGTCACTGTATTGATATTAATGAAGAAGTGCTCTCAAGTTGAAATACTCAGAAAAACCTTCTGAGCTTCCCAACGGGAATCGAACCCATGACCTTCCAGGTGCCGGTTCGATGGGTTAGATTCTCGTTGCGAAGTTCAGAATTTTTTTTCTGAGTATTTCGACTTGAGAGCAGCACTCTTCATTAATTCACTTTACCCAAGTCACCCATTCCACTTATCATGTATTGATATTGTAAGGCGAAATAAGATGTGGATCACTCTTGCTAATTAAAAGTTCAATAAAATGCTCTCCTTAGAGAAACCAAGAAAAAGCTAATAGAGCGTTTTGACCTATTGGTGTTCACAAACAATGAATTTTCTCTGCTTTGGCAAATGAGTTCTTTTTCTTCTGCAAACATTTCTTGATAACACCAATTTTGTCACAAACCGCTCTCTTCACAAACCATCAAAAGCTGCCTCCCAGTGTGGCCATATATTTGGAGTTGTAAATCTATTTCTTTGTAAGCATTCGTCATTTTTCTCAGCTTCAAAGCTCGTCAGTCACTCCGGGTTCCTTTGGATCGAGGAGCATTTCTAACGGGTTTGTACACTGTATTTGTATGTCGGCAACAATTGTTCAATATTTATCTAAAGGGAAAACAACAATTCGGGAAATTGACCCCGTGTAATATTCCGTTCCATTCGTAGAGTATTCATCGTCCATAAATGTGAATGTCACACCTGAACATTTGACAGAACTGACACAGTTTACTCCATATAATGAAGGAGAGCCTGATATTAGAGCCCTTATGCAGTACGTGGTGTTTTTCTTCAAACTGATTATTTTCTTGTGAAACGACACTTTAAAACCATAATAGCTACCTTTCTTGCACTGTAATTCCTCTGAGGGAAATTGTCCAGTTTTAGACACCAAAACTGATTTACTCGCAGTGTTGATTACTTCCAAGTCTACCGAGTAAGTATTATTCTCATTTCCAAAGAAGCACACTCCGTGTAGCATAATGTCCTTGTTCACAGAGAAATCGATGACGTCTCTACTGCCATCATACCTCCAACCAGTGGCACTTGAAGATTCAAATCTGTAACATCGCTGAATATCACCTTCAAATCAGATCTTTTGGTTTCTGGAAATCCCACTGGAGTTGACATCGAGACTGAACTCAGATATTTGATAATACTGACGATTTCTTTTGGTCTTAAGATTTCACTGTCTAACACCACGCTAGCGAAATCTTCTAGTTTCATTGTTGGGAAACGTATTCCTTTGACTGTTTCTTCTCCAAGAATTCTTCTTTTCATCGCACCATCTGCTGCTAAACCTTGTCTGTCACATTCCTTTGTTGCCCACAAGTCAACAGCTTTAAACAGTTCTATCTCTTCAATCGTCAGAGTGTCTCTTATGACTACTGCTTCAAGTAAGGACCTCTCCAGGGGGGCTAGCAGCGAGGCCTGGGACCTAGTATATATATGATTGCACATTTTAGAAATTTGGCCGAGCGAGACTAAGTACTGGTTTGTTTAAAATAAACATGGCGGACGATGGCTGACATAACGTGCGTTTGTGTTCGTTCAGAAATATTTTGGCGATTCCACGTCCAAACATCTATGGGAACGATTCGGTCGCTGTTTAACTGAACTTTGGTCATTGTGGGACACCATGGATGAACATTCCACAGCAAACTCCCGTAGAGGTACGTTTCTCGAATGATTGACAGATTTCTTTACTTGTGCGATCATGTATTGCGGAAAAGCGGCAAGATCAAAGGGCGCTGCCTGCCACCCCCTGGACCTCTCGATTGTCGCAAATCCATCCGATTTCACAGCCTCTTTTGTCTGTTCATCTATCACTTTCGAGCATCGATCCACTAGATTTTTCTCTTCGTTTTTCAGAGCAGAGGGCAGGATGCTGAATACATTGATGGATCTAAGTTATCTTGCAGATATTCAGTGCATTTATCAGCCAGTGAAGGCACCATGTATTTCTTCGCCAAATACAACACTCCCACCACATTACTTCCGCTCAAGATCACTTCATCGCTGTATATATAACGAAAACAACTCTAACAGACTCTCGTACTCACAGTCAGGCAGTTCAATGGAGTCTCCAGTCTCCGCCAGCTCGCCGTAAAACATGGCTTCAAGCACAGGACTGCTAATCGACAGCACGAACTTGTGAGCAGGAATCACTTGTTTACTTTCACTTTCGCCTTCCGTCTTACGAACAACAAACTTCACATCGCTGAAGAGATCGTTGTTGAACATAAACTTGCTTCTTTCTCTGATGGTGGGTCTTGTTGTTTGCCAGTTTTCCTTGACGACAGACATGGCTTTTGCACTGTGTTCAGCTCACTACTATAATTCGAGCAAATTTCGGTTTGCTAGGCGGTGTAGTTTTGGGACAGCGGTAGCTTACAAAATTTGAATATAAAATTACTAAGCAGGAAGTCATCACGCACTCAGATAGCGTGACCGAGAAATTTTGCAAATCGAACCGAGTAAGAATACTAATCGTTCTACTTCAATATTTACAAACACGCAAACACGACAACGTGTTGTTATGCAGAAGTCAATGTTAACCCCCACCCCCCCCCCCCCACCACCCCACCCCGGGACAGGGTGGGGATTACAGGGGAAATATGGGGGTTTTTAAACAAAAACCGAGCCCGAGGGTGTAGGGGATTAGCAATTTTTAGTATTTATCTGTCCCCTGGGTACGGGGGAATAGGTGGGGATTTGTACAGCGCCTGCTGATGTGGTGTCAGCGGTTGTTCATATTGAGACAGAGCCCATGTTCGTTTGAGACAGCTCAGGTGAGTTAGGCCATCCACCATCTAAAAGCGAAACAATACACAGAATGAACATTCATGTGCAAGCTAGGATGGGTTTTTTTGCATATTTCCTTTACGCCCGATCATATTTTTTGCGATGAAGTTTGATTTAAACATAGCTCGAGTTCTGCGAGTTTGATTCATTATATAAAAACTCGAAGGCTAAAGGTAAAAGTCGAAATTTGTTTGCCTTTCTCCACAGATCATGGACTGGAAAGCGTTCTTTAAGGGTGGGGGAATTTAAAACTTTTGTAAGTGGACAGCATCCCCAGGGCTGGGGGAATTTGACAACATTTTATTGAGGGTTTTTTTCAAATCCCCACCCTGTCCCGGGGTGGGGGGGGGGGGGTGGGGGTTAACATTGACTCCTGCATTATGGCTACAAATATTCAACAGCGTGTGTACTAGTGTTATTCCTGATTGCAATAGTGTCCAAGAGTGCCGTAGAGCGTGATTTATTCGGAGCCTTTTTGAACGTTCAAAGAATAACAATGTCGGTAGCCGTGTGATGCATGGTAGACTGAGCACAACTCATCATTGTCTGTTTCACATGCGGCGGTCAAGTGGCGCCCAAGCCATTTGCATTAGGCGGCTGGGAACATTGCTGGTCCATCGCAGGTTATCTATCAACTTTTGTCAGGTAGCCTTTTCAATAGGCCCTCTTCTGTATCTTGGAGTCACGTGACCTGCTGTTTATTGAACAATTATATTTGGAGCTACAACTTATAAAATATTCCAGAAATAGTAAAAGCTTGATGATCAGCAAGATGACCAAGTTTAAGGCTCCTGGCGTGAAATTTTACGGCGGATTGAATGTAACAAACATTTCGAAATAATGATGTATGGAAAACGTCACTGAAGAGCAAGACCTTGTTCTTCAGTGACTTTTTTTCTCAATTTTTTATACATTTAAACCATCAGAAACTTTTCAGGAGTGGTTACAGTGACAGAAGCGAGGCAATTGATATCACGAAAGTTTCAGTTTGCAAGGTCGCGTAGATTCGTGATAGAAATTTTGTGACAACTTGAGACAAAATAGAGAAAAATACTAAGCAGGAAGTCATCACGTACTCTGATAGCGTGGCCGAGAAACGTTTAAATCGAAAAGGAGCATACACTGTGCACCATTCTGGTTCAAAGTTGCACAGACCTAAAGAAAGTAATGGCGGTCTTGCTAAGAGCTGAACTTTGCCAGAAAAGCCTCGATCATTGGCAGAAACTTTCAAAACTTTGTTCAGGATATCAAGAGTGTCTCTGAGCGTGATTAATTTGGAATCTATAAAAATGTAAAATGAATAACAAAGTGTTAAGCCTAGAATTTTTATTTTCATGCTTAACTTGCTAACACTCTGCGAATCACTTCGTTCATTTTCAAAGTGTCGATAGCTGTAAAACAACATTGAGCACAGCCTGGACATATGCAGGCAGTGTGCTACAATTCAACTGTAATTTTAAATTGTCAGTTTTTTATAAAATTCGAATTATTAACCGAATGTCAGTTAACTGATAATGCAAAGAGGAACTTGGACATTTTTTTAGTGGAGGACTAAACTAAGGAACTGTTGTTGAACAAGCTTGGTTATTGCAGTTTTATTGTGATAAGAAAACTGTTTGTTACATTAAGCGATTTTTAATAATACCGCTCAAAAACGTCTACTGGATTACAAGTTGTACTACATTTAACCCTTGACTCTCAAGCTCAAAATATCTATTCTCCTTTCTTATTGTCCTATATTACATCAATGTTAGTTCTGAGAATTTGGTTGTACATCAAAACAATGTGTTAGATGATGATTTTCTATATTCTCATCACCTGTCTGCTTGTCAACTGTATTGATATTGTAAGGAGAAATAAGATGTGGATCACTCTTGGTAATTAAAAGTTCAATAAAATGCTCTCCTCAGAGAAACCCGAGAAAAAGCTAATAGAGCGTTTTCACATATTGGTGTTCCCAAACAATGACATTTCTCTTCTTTGGGAAATGAGTTCTTTAAAAAAGGCAACTTTTATTTCTGCTTTTGTTCATGTTGACTTTTAAGTTTTCTGATTTCTCCCAATGTGGCCACATGTTTGGACTTGTAAATCTATTTCTTTATAAACATTTCGCTATTTTTCTCAGATTCAAAACTCGTCAGTTACTCCGGGTTCCTTTAGATCGAGGAGCTATTTTAACGGGTTTGTACACTGTATTTGTATAAATCGGTAAGAATTCTTCAATGTTTATCTAAAGGGAAAACAACAATTCGGGAAATTGACCCTGTTTAACATCCGTTTCATTCGTAGGGCGCAATCCAGCGTCCATAAATGTGAATGTTACACCTGAACATTTCACAGAACTGACACAGTTTACTCCCCAATACGAATCAGAGCCCGATATTTCAGCACTTATGCTGTACGTGGTGTTTTTCTCTAAGCTGATTTTGGTGTGAAACAACACGTTAAAACCATAATAGCTACCTTTCTCAGACTGTAATAGCTCTGAGGAAAATTGTCCAGTTTTAGACACCAAAAGTGATTTTCTGTTGTTGACCATTACTTCGAAGTCGACCGAGTATGAACTATTCTCACGACCAAAGAAGCACACTCCGTGTAGTGCAATGTCCTTGTTCACAGAGAAATCGATGGCATCTGTCGTTCCACCATAATGATAATACCAGTGGCTGTATTTCCAAATCTGCAACATCGTTGGATATCACCGCCAACTCCAGATCTTTTGGTTTCTGGAAATCCCACTGGAGACCTCGAGACTGAATTCAGATATTTGACAATACTGACGATTTCCTCCATGGTTAAAAGTTTACTGTTTAACACCACGCTAGCGAAATCTTCTTGTTTCATTGTTGGGAAACGTATTCCCTTGACTATTTCTTCTCCAAGAATTCTTCTTTTCACCGCACCATCTGCTGCTAAACCTTGTCTCTCACATTCTCTTGTTGCCCACAAGTCAACAGCTTTAAACAGTTCTATCTCTTCGATCGTTATTGTGTCTCTTATGACTACTGCTTCAAGTAAGGACCTCTCAATTGTCGCAAATCCATCTGATTTCACAGCCTCTTCTGTCTGTTCATCGATCACTTTCCAGCATCGATCCACCAGGTTTGTCTCTTCGTATTTCTGAGCAGAGGGCAGGATGCTGAATACATTTGATGGATCCAAGTTATCTTGCAGATATTTAGTGCATTTATCAGCCAGTGAAGGCACCATGTATTTCTTCGCCAAATACAACACTCCCATCACATTACTTCCGCTTAAGATCACTTCATCGCTGTATATGTAACGAAACAACTCCAACAGACTCTCGTAATCACAGTCAGGCAGTTCAATGGAGTCTCTAGTCTCCGCCAGCTCACCGTAAAACATGGCTTCAAACACAGGACTGCTAATCGACAGCACGAACCTGTGAGCAGGAATCACTTGTTTACTTTCACTTTCGCCATCCGTCTTACGAACAACAAACTTCACATCGCTGAAGAGATCGTTGTTGAACATAAACTTGCTTCTTTCTCTGATGGTGGGTCTTGTTGTTTGCCAGTTTTCCTTGACGACAGACATAGCTTCTTTACTGTGTTCAGAACAGTTACTTTCAATCGAGACAATTTCGGTTTGCTAGGCGGTGTAGTTTTCGTGATAGAAATTGGGTGGCAACTCGAGACAGCGGCAGCTTACAAAATTTGAATATAAAATTACTATGCAGTAAGTTATCACGCACTCAGATGGCGTGACCGAGAGATTTTGCAAATTGAACCGAGTAAGAATACTAATCATTCTACTTCAATATTTACACACACGCAAACACGACAACGTGTTGTTAGGCTACAAATATTCAAACAGCGTGTGTACTAGTGTTAATTCCTGATTGCAATAGTGTCCAAGAGTGCCGTAGAGCGTGATTTATTCGGAGCCTTTGTGAACGTAAAAAGAATAACAATGTCGGTTGCCGTGTGATGCATGGTAGACTGAGCACAACTCATCATTGTCTGTTCACAGGCGGTCAAGTGGCGCACAAGCCATTTGCATTAGGCGGCTGGGAACATTGCTGGTCCATCGCAGGTTATCTATCAACTTTTGTCAGGTAGCCCTTTCAATTGGCCCTCTTCTGTATCTTGGAGTCACGTGACCTGCTGTTTATTGAAAAATTATATTATGAGCTATGACTTATAAAATATAGCAGAAATGGAAAAAGCTTGATGATCAGCAAGATGACCAAGTTTAAGGCTCCTGGCGTGAACGTTTACGGCGGATTGAATGTAACAAACATTTCGAAATAATGATGTATGGAAAACGTCACTGAAGAGCAACTGAAGACCCAGTCTCTTCAGTGACTTTTTCTAAACAAACCTCTAAATTTTTTATACATTCAAAGCATCAGAAAATTTTCAGGAGTGCCGGTTACAGTGGCAGAAGCGAGGCAAGTGTAAATCAAGAAAGTTTCAGTTTGCAAGGCCGTGTGGATTCGTGATAGCAATTGTTTGTCACTTTTAGACAAAATGCTAATATAAAGTTACTTTATAGCCGGAAGTCATCACGTACTCTAATATCGTGGCCGAGAAACGTTTAAAATCGAAAACGAGCATACACTGTGCACCATTCTGGTTGAAAGTTACACAGACCTAAACAAAGTAATGCCGGCCTTGCTAAGAGCGAGAAAGTTTGCGAGAAAAGCCTCGATCATTGGCAGAAACTTTCAGAACTTTGTTCAGGATATCAAGAGAGTCTCTGAGCGTGATTAATTTGGAATCTTTAAAAATGTAAAATGAATAACAAAGAGAGTGTTAAGCCTTGAATTTTTATTTTCATGCTTAACTTGCTAACACTCTGCGAGGATCACTTCGTTCATTTTCAAAGTGTCGATAGCTGTAAAACAACATTGAGCACAGCTTGGACATATGCAGGCAGTGTGCTACAATTCAACTGTAATTTTTAGTTGTCAGTTTTTTATAAAATTCAGATTATTAACCGAATGTCAGTTAACTGATAATGCAAAGAGGAACTTGGACATTTTTTTAGTGGAGACTAAACTAAGGAAACTGTTGTTGAACAAGCTTGGTTATTGCAGTTTTATTGTGATAAGAAAACTGTTTGTTACATAAGCGATTTTTAATAAAATACCGCTCAAAAACGTCTACTGGATTTCAAGTTGTACTACATTTAACCCTTGACTCTCAAGCTCAAAATATCTATTCTCCTTTCTTATTGTCCTATATTACATCAATGTTAGTTCTGAGAATTTGGTTGTACATCAAAACAATGTGTTAGATGATGATTTTCTATATTCTCATCACCTGTCTGCTTGTCAACTGTATTGATATTATAAGGAGAAATAACATGTGGATCACTCTTGGTAATTAAAAGTTCAATAAAATGCTCTCCTTAGAGAAACCCGAGGAAAAGCTAATAGAGCGTTTTCACATATCGGTGTTCCCAAACAATGACATTTCTCTCCTTTGGCAAATGAGTTATTTTAAAAAGGCACCTTTTATTTCTGCTTTTGTTCATGTTGACTTTTAAGTTTTCTGATTTCTCCCCAATGTGGTCACATGTTTGGACTTGTAAATCTATTTCTCTTTCAACGTTCGCTATTTTTCTCAGATTCAAAACTCGTCAGTTACTCCAGGTTCCTTTAGATCAAGGAGCTATTCTAACGGGTTTTGTACACTGTATTTGTATCAATCGGTAAGAATTGTTCAATGTTTATTTAAAAGAAAAAACAACAATTCGGGAAATTGACCCCGTGTAACATCCGTTCTATAACCGATTTCAGGGTATTCAGCGTCCATAAATGTCAATGTTACACCTGAACATTGAACAGAACTGACACAGTTTACTCCACGTAACGAATGAGAGCCCGTTATTTTAGAAAAACTTATGCTGTACGTGATGTTTTTCTTTAAACTGATTTTGTGTCTGGAAACGACACTTTAAAACCATGATATCTACCTTTTTTACGCTGCAATAGCTCTGAGGAAAATTGTCCAGTTTTAGACACTAAAACTTATTTTCTCGCAGTGTTGATTACATCCAAGTCTACCGAGTAAGTATTATTCTCACTACCAAAGAAGCACACTCCGTGTAGTGCAATGTCCTTGTTCGGAGAGAAATTGACGGCGTCTCTACCGTTCCACTATATTTCCAACCATGGATACTTGATCCAAATCTGCAACATCGTTGAATATCACCGACAAATCCAGATCTTTTGGTTTCTGGAAATCCCACTGGAGACTTCGAGACTGAACTCAGATATTGGATAATACTGACGATTTCCTCCATGGTTAAAAGTTGTCTGTTTAACACCACGCTAGCGAAATCTTCTTGTTTCATTGTTGGGAAACGTATTCCTTTGACTAATTCTTCTCCAAGAATTATTCTTTTCACCGCACCATCTGCTGCTAAACCTTGTCTCTCTCCTTCGTTGTTGCCCACAAGTCAACAGCTTTAAACAGTTTTATCTCTTCAATCGTCAGAGTATCTCTTATGACTACTGCTTCAAGTAAGGATCTCTTGATTGTCGTAAATCCATCTGATTTCACAGCCTCGTCTGTCTTTTCATCGATCACTTTCCAGCATCTATCCACCAGGTTTTTCTCTTCATATTGTTGAGCAGAGGGCAGGATGCTGAATACATTTGATGCATTTAACTTTTCTTGCAGATATTCAGTGCATTTATCAGCCAGTGAAGATACCATGTATTTCTTTGCCAAATACAACACTCCCATCACATTACTTCCGCTCAAGATCACTTCATCGCTGTATATGTAACGAAACAACTCCAACAGACTCTCGTAATCACAGTCAGGCAGTTCAATGGAGTCTCCAGTCTCCGCCAGCTCACCGTAAAACATGGCTTCAAACACAGGACTGCTAATCGACAGCACAAACTTGTGAGCTGGAATCACTTGTTTACTGTCACTTTCGTCATCCGTCTTACGAACAGCAAACTTCACATCGCTGAAGAGATCGTTGTTGAACATAAACTTGCTTCTTTCTCTGATGGTGGGTCTTGTTGTTTACCAGTTTTCCTTGACGACAGACATGGCTTATTTACTCTGTTCAGAACAGTTACTTGATTTATTTCAATCAGAAAATTTCAGTTTCCTAGGCGGTGTAGTTTTCGTGATAGAAATTGGGTGGCAACTCGAGACAGCGGTAGCTTACAAATTTGAATATAAAATTACTTAGCAGGAAGTCATCACGCACTCAGATAGCGTGACCAAGCAATTTTGCAAATCGAACCAGAATCATTCTACTTCAACATTTACAAACACGCAAGCACTACAACGTGTTGTTATGACTATACTACAAAGATTCAAACAACGTATACACCAATGTTACTCCTGATTGCAATAGTATCCAAAAGTGCCGTAGGGCGTGATTTATTCAGAGCTTTTGTGAACGTAAAAAGAACAACACTGAACAGTACCCAGTTTATTACACCGAAACGTCGAGCAATAAATATTTCCTTAATTTTTCCATGACTTATAAAATATACCAGAAATGGAAACAGCTTAATGATCAGCTAGGTTACCAAGTTTAACGCCCCTGGCGTGAAATTGTACGGGGATTAAGTGTAACAAACATTTAAAAATAATTATGTATGGCAAACGTCACTAGAGAGCAACTGAAGACCCAGTCTCTCCAGTGACTTTTTCTAAACAAACCTTTAAATGTTTTATACATTCAAACCACCAGAAAATTTTTCAGGAGTATTTACAGTGGCAGAAGGGACGCAGTGTAAATCAAGAAAGTTTCAGTTCGCAAGGCCGTGTAGACTCGTGATAGAAATTGTGTGACAACTTGAGACAAAATGTGAATATAAAATTACTTAGCAGGATTTATCACGAACTCTCATACTAGCGTGACTGAGAAACGGAGAAACGTTAAAAAATCGAAAACAAGCATACATCATTGTGATTCAAAATTACACAGACATAAACAAAGTAATGGCGGTCTTCCTAAGAGCGAGAAAGTTTGCGAGAAAAGCCTCGATCATTGGCAGAAACGTTCAGAACTTTGTTCAGGATATCAAGAGTGTCTCTGAGCGTGATTAATTTGGAAAATGAATAACAAAGTGTAGCCTTGGTTTTTTTTTCAGGCTTAAAATGCAATTGCTTAACTTGCTAACACTCTGCGAGGATCATTTCATTCATTTTCAAAGTGTCAATAGCTGTAAAACAACATTGAGCACAGCTTGGACATATGCAGGCAGTGTGCTACAATTCAACTGTAATTTTTAGTTGTCAGTTTTTATAAAAATCGGATGTTTAACCGAATGTTATGCAGTTAACTGCAAATGCAAAGAATCAATATAGGCTGGTTATGCCCTCAGCCCTTCAATTCAACTGTCATTTTTAGTTGTCAGTTTTATAAAATTCGGATTATTAACCGAATGTCAGTTAACTACTAATGCAAAGAGGAACTTGGGCATTTTTTTAGTGGAGACTAAACTAAGGAACTGTTGTTGAACAAGCTTGGTTATTGCAGTTTTATTGTGATAAGAAAACTGTTTGTTACATAAGCGATTTGTAATAATACCGCTCAAAAACGTCTACTGGATTACAAGTTGTACTAAATTTAACCCTTGACTGTCAAGCTCAAAATATCTATTCTCCTTTCTTATTGTCCTATATTACATCAATGTTAGTTCTGAGAATTTGGTTGTACATCAAAACAATGTGTTGGATGATGATTTTCTATAATCTCATCACCTGTCTGCTTGTCAGCTGTATTGATATTGTAAGGAGAAATAAGATGTGGATCACTCTTGGTAATTCAAAGTTCAATAAAATGCTCTCTTTAGAGAAACCCGAGAAAAAGCTAATAGAGCGTTTTCACATATTGGTGTTCCCAAACAATGACATTTCTCTCCTTTGGCAAATGAGTTCTTTTAAAAAGGCAACTTTTATTTCTGCTTTTGTTCATGTTGACTTTTAAGTTTTCCGATTTTTCCCCAGTGTGGCCTCATGTTTGGACTGGTAAATCTATTTCTCTTTTAGCATTCGCTATTTTTCTCAGATTCAAAACTCGTTAGTCGCTCCGGGTTACTTTAGATCAACGATCATTTTCAGCCGGTTTGTATTTGTATAAATCGTCAAGAATTGTTCAATATTTATTTAAAAAGAAAACAACAATTCGGGAAATTGACCACATGTAACATCCGTTCCATTCGTAGGGAATTCAGCCTTCATAAATGTGAATGTAACACCCGAACATTTAACAGAACTGACACAGTTTAATCCTTGTAACGAACGAGAGCCTGATATTTGAGCGCTTATGCAGTATGTGGTGTTTTTGCCTAAAATGGTTTTCGTGTCAAACAACACTTTAAAACCATAATAGCTACCTTTCTCACAATGTAATAGATCTGAGGAAAATTGTCCAGTTTTAGACACCAAAACTGATTTACTCTCAGTGTTGATTACTTTCAAGTCATGTACCGAGTATGTATTATTCTCACTACCAAAGAAGCACACTCCGTGTAGCACAATATCCTTGTTCACAGAGAAGTTGATGGCATCTCTATCGCGACCATAACCCCAACCAGTGGTACTTGATCCAAATCTGCAACATCGTTGAATATCACCGCAAACTCCAGATCTTTTGGTTTCTGGAAATCCCACTGGAGACCTCGAGACTGGATTCAGATATTTGACAATACTGATGATTTCTTCCGTAGTTAAAAGTTTACTGTCTAACACCGCGCTAGCGAAATCTTCTTCTTTCATTGTTGGGAAACGTATTCCTTTGACTATTTCTTCTCCGAGAATTCTTCTTTTCACCGCACCATCTGCTGCTAAACCTTGCCTTTGACATTCCTTTGTTGTCCACAAGTCAACAGCTTTAAACAGTTCTATCTCTTCAATCGTCAGAGTATCTCTTATGACTACTGCTTCAAGTAAGGATCTCTCGATTGTCGCAAATCCATCCGATTTTACAGCCTCTTCTGCCTTTTCATCGATCATTTTCCAGCATCGATCCACCAGGTCGTTATCTTCGTATTTCTGAGCAGAGGGCAGGATGCTGAATACATTTGATGGATCTAAGTTATCTCGCAGATATTTCGTGCATTTATCAGCCAGTGAAGGCACCATGTATTTCTTCGCCAAATACAACACTCCCATCACATTACTTCCGCTCAAGATCACTTCATCGCTGTACATATAACGAAACAACTCCAATAGACTCTCGTACTCACAGTCAGGCAGTTCAATGGATTCTTTAGTCTCCGCCAACCCACCGTAAAACATGGCTTCAAACACAGGACTGCTAATCGACAGCACGAACTTGTGAGCTGGAATCACTTGTTTACTTTCACTTTCGCCATCCGTCTTACGAACAACAAACTTCACATCGCTGAAGAGATCGTTGTTGAACATAAACTTGTTTCTTTCTCTGATGGTGGGTCTTGTTGTTTGCCAGTTTTCCTTGACGACAGACATAGCTTCTTTACTGTGTTCAGGAAAGTTACTTTAAATCAAGAAAATTTCAGTTTCCTAGGCGGTGAAGCTTTCGTGATAGAAATTGGGTGGCAACTCGAGACAGCGGTAAGCTTACAAAATTTGAA
Source organism: Desmophyllum pertusum (assembly GCA_029204205.1). Lineage (NCBI taxonomy): Eukaryota > Metazoa > Cnidaria > Anthozoa > Scleractinia > Caryophylliidae > Desmophyllum > Desmophyllum pertusum. The sequence continues at coordinate 50,292 of MU825873.1, read as the reverse complement.
TATAAAATTACTTAGCAGGAAGTCATCACGCACTCAGATAGCGTGACCGAGAAATTTTGCAAATCGAACCAGAATCATTCTACTTCAAAATTTACACACACGCAAGCACGACAACGTGTTGTTAGGGCTATTCTTTAAAGATTCAAACAGCGTGTACACTAGTGTAATTCCTGATTGCAATACGTGGCCAACATGGCCGTGGGGGTGATTTATTTGGAGCCTTTTGAACGTAAAACGAATAACAATGTCGGTAGCCGTGTGATGCATGGTAGACTGAGCACAACTCATCATTGTCTGTTCATATGCGCGGTTAAGTGGCGCAGAAGCCATTTGCTTTAGGCGGCTGGGAACATTACTAGTCCATGGCAGGTTATCTACCAACTTTTGTCAGGTAGCCCTTTCAATAGGCCCTCAGTAGCTTGGAGTCACGTGACCTGCTGTTTATTGAAAAATGATATTATGAGCTATGACTTATAAAATATACCAGAAATGGAAAAGCTTGATGATCAGCAAGATGACCAAGTTAAGGCTCCTGGCGTGAAATTTTACGGCGGATTAAATGTAACACATATTTAAAAATAATTTTGTATGGAAAACGTCACTATTAGAGAGCAACTGAAGACCCAGTCTGTCCAGTGACTTTTCTAAATAAACCTCTAAAGTTTTTATACATTTAAACCACCAGAAAATTTTCAGGAGTGCTTACAGTGACAGAAGCGACGCAGTGTAAATCAAGAAAGGTTCAGTTTGCAAGGCCGCGTAGATTCGTGATAAAAATTGTGTGTCAACTTGAGACAAAATGTGAATATAAAATTACTTAGCAGGATTTATGACGTACTCTCATACTAGCGTGACTAAGACACGGAGAAACGTTTAAAATCGAAAAAAAACCATACATCATTGTGATTCAAAATTACAGACATAAACAAAGTAATGTCGGTCTTGCTAAGAGCGATAAAGTTTGCGAGAAAAGCCTCGATCATTGGCAGAAACTTTCAGAACTTTGTTCAGGATATCAATAGTGTTTCTGAGCGTGATTAATTTGGAATCTTTAGAAAATGTAAAATCAATTACAAAGTGTTAAGCCTTGAATTTTTTCAGGTTTCAAAATATTCACTTAATTCCACTCTGCGAGGATCATTTCATTCATTTTCAAAGTGTCGATAGCTGTAAAAACAACATTGAGCACAGCTTGGACATATGCAGGCAGTGTGCCACAATTCAACTGTAATTTTTAGTTGTCAGTTTTTATAAAATTCCGATTATTAACCGAATGTCAGTTAACTGATAATGCAATGAGGAACTTGGGCATTTTTTTTAGTGGAGACTAAACTAAGGAACTGTTGTTGAACAAGCTTGGTTATTGCAGTTTTATTGTGATAAGAAAACTGTTTGTTACATAAGCGATTTGTAATAATACCGCTCAAAAACGTCTACTGGATTACAAGTTGTACTAAATTTAACCCTTGACTGTCAAGCTCAAAATATCTATTCTCCTTTCTTATTGTCCTATATTACATCAATGTTAGTTCTGAGAATTGGTTATACATCAAAACAATGTGTTAGATGATGAGTTTCTATATTCTCATCACCTGTCTGCTTGTCAACTGTATTGATATTGTAAGGAGAAATAAGATGTGGATCACTCTTGGTAATTAAAAGTTCAATAAAATGCTCTCCTTAGAGAAACCCGAGAAAAAGCTAATAGAGCGTTTTCACATATTGGTGTTCCCAAACAATGACATTTCTCTCCTTTGGCAAATGAGTTCTTTTAAAACGGCACCTTTTATTTCTGCTTTTGTTCATGTTGACTTTAAAATTTTCTATTTTTTTTTCACTAGTGTGGTCACATGTTTGGACTGGTCAGGGCCGTAGCTAGCGGGGGGGCAAGGGGGGCAGTTGCCCCCCCAAGAATGGGTAATGCTTTCTGAAAAACGAAAACTGCGTATGTTTTTTCGCGTTCAAACAGCCGCCTTCTTGATAAAAATATATGCCGAGGGTCTTTCAAAAACAAGATTGAACATTTCAAAGGCTTGGTACTCGATCTCCCCAGATTTTGCTCGGCATATTAATCAAGATGATGGGGAACGAAGAGGCGAGAACTTCTTACTTCTCAGGTAACTAAGTAAGTAGTTATATTTTGACTGCCCGGTACCATACTAATTTGAACATTTACGATTGATTGAGAAATATATTTTGGAGCGGAAATACAACTGGAGACATCTTTTACACACGAAATAGACTAATAAAATGTTTAGTGTACTAAGGCCGATATACGGTATGTATCAAGGTAACAAAACCCCGGAAATATTGCTGTAAGCACTAAAAATACCTGTCATTTTACACTGAATCGAGATTGATTTTTTGACAAAATATCTCATGGAAAATGCTCAAAATAGCATTTCCGAGCCTCTAGATTTCAAAATTTTCTGGGGGGCATGCCCCCAGACCCCCCTAGCGGCTCGCGCCTTCGGCACTCGCTTCATTGCCCCCCCATTCAAAAAATTCTAGCTACGGCCCTGCTGGTAAGTCTGTTTCTTTTTTAGCAGACCTTTTTTTCTCAGATTCAAAACTCGTCAGTCACTCCAGGTTCCTTTAGATCGAGGTGCATTTTTAGCGGGTTTTGTATTTGTATCAACCGGCAAGAATTGTTCAATATTTATTTAAAGAGAAAACAACAATTCGGGAAATTGACCCTGTGTAACACCCGTATTATTCGTAGAGTATTTAGACTTCATAAATGTGAATGTTACACCTGAACCTTTAACAGAACTGACACAGTTTTCTCCACGTAACGAAGGAGAGCCTGATATTAGAGCCCTTATGCAGTACGTGGTGTTTTTCTTTAAACTGATTTTTTTCTTGTGAAACAACACTTCAAAACCATAATAGCTACCTTTCTCAGACTGTAATAGCTCTGAGGAAAATTGTCCAGTTTTAGACACCAAAACTGATTTACTGTTGCTGTCCATTACATCGAAGTCTACCGAGTAAGTATTGTTCTCATTACCAAAGAAGCAAACTCCGTGCAGTGCAATGTCCTTGTTCACAGAGAAATCGATGGCATCTCTATCGCCACTATAATTCCAACCAGTGGTACTTGAAAATCCAAATCTGCAACATCGTTGAATATCACCGACATATCCAGATCTTTTGGTTTCTGGAAATCCCACTGGAGGACTCGAGACTGAATTCAGATATTGGATAATACTGACGATTTCTTCCTTTGTTAAAATGTCACTGTTTAACACCACGCTAGCGAAATCTTCTTGTTTCATTGTTGGAAAACGTATTCCTTTGACTATTCCTTCTCGAAGAATTCTTCTTTTTACCGCACCATCTGCTGCTAAACCTTGTCTTTCACATTCCTTTGTTGCCCACAAGTCAACAGCTTTGAACAGTTCTATCTCTTCAATCGTGAGTGTATCTCTTATGACTACTGCTTCAAGTAAGGATCTCTCGATTGTCGCAAATCCATCCGATTTCACAGCCTCGTCTGCCTTTTCATCGATCACTTTCCAGCATCGATCCACCAGGTTTTTGTCTTCGTATTTCTGAGCAGAGGGCAGGATGCTGAATACATTTGATGGATGCAAGTTATCTCGCAGATATCCAGTGCATTTGTCAGCCAGTGAAGGCACCATGTATTTTTTTGCCAAATACAACACTCCCATCACATTACTTCCGCTCAAGATCACTTCATCGCCGTATATGTAACGAAACAACTCCAACAGACTCTCGTACTCACAGTCAGGCAGTTCAATGGAGTCTCCAGTCTCCGCCAGCTCACCGTAAAACATGGCTTCAAACACAGGGCTGCTAATCGACAGCACGAACTTGTGAGCAGGAATCACTTGTTTACTTTCACTTTCGCCTTCCGTCTTACGAACAACGAACTTCACATCGCTGAAGAGATCGTTGTTGAACATAAACTTGCTTCTTTCTCTGATGGTGGGTCTTGTTGTTTGCCAGTTTTCCTTCACGACATACATGGCTTCTTTACCGTGTTCAGAACAGTTACTTTAAATCAAGAAAATTTCGGTTTGCTAGGCGGTGAAGCTTTCGTGATAGAAATTGGGTGGCAACTCGAGACAGCGGTAGCTTACAAAATTTGAATATGAAATTACTTAGCAGGAAGTCATCACGCACTCAGATAGCGTGACCGAGAAATTTTGCAAATCGAACCAAGAATCATTCTACTTCAAAATTTACACACACGCAAGCACGACAACGTGTTGTTAGGACTACAAAGATTCAAACAGCGTGTACACTAGTGTTATTCCTGATTGTAATAGTGTCCAAGAGTGCCGTAGGGCATGATTTATTCGTTGCCTTTTTGAACGTAAAAAGAATAACAATGTCGGTAGCCGTGTGATGCATGGTAGACTGAGCACAACTCATCATTGTCTGTTCATAGGCGGTCAAGTGGCTCACAAGCTATTTGCATTAGGCGGCTGGAGAGCAACACTTTGTTCTCCAGTGGCTTTTCTAAACAAATCCTCTTAATTTTTGAAACATTAAAACCACCCGAAATCTTCAAGGAGTGGTTAGTAGTTAATTTTCATGTAATTCGGATTATAAGCTGAGTATGAGTAGTGAAAACCAGGCTTAAGAGCTTAGGAGTGAAAGGGTTCAATGTTAAAAAAACTGGAACTCAAGTAGTGTTTGAGCTGGAAAACGCTATGAAGTAACAGATTGCTTATCAAAATAAAACCACGATGACGAAAGCTGCGTTTAAAAGAATAATTTTAGCTTCAGATTTAACTAGTCAAATTATTATTTGGCGATTCACTAGCGACGCAAGCACAAGCGCAAGCAACGTGCGCAGACGTAGTAACGTGTTGATTTGTCGTAAACAAAAGGCACTGATGATCAACGCGTTACTGCGTGTGCGTATGTTGCTTGCGCTTGTGCTTGCGTCGCTAGTGAAAACCAGGCTTTATAGACTGCAAAACAGTCGTATTTTTTTCGTTGGTCTGTCAAACGATTGCGCGCGGTCTTTGAACGAAAGGTCTGGAGCGAATGTTAAAACAGAGAGCGGGACTGGGGAGAGACACACGCGGCGTGTGAGGCTCGCGCGCTTCGCACGCGAGGATCCACGCTTCCGGCGCTTCGCGCCTTAGAGAAAAAACGATCGTTTTGCAGTCTAAAGCTCTTACTGCCATACATTACTTTTCTGGTTCATACATGAAGCCAATTTATATCCCCTAGTTGATGATTTTATATATTCTCATCACGCGTCTGCTTGACAATGTATTGATATTGTAAGGAGAAATTAGACGTGGATCACTCTTGGGTGGAAGTGAAAGGTTTAAATAAGAACTTATTTTTTAAAGAAAAACTTGACGGATCGAAATAATAATACAATTTTCCATCTGTGGTTTACTCACTATAAGCTCTAAGACAGTCGGGGGAAATCCCGTCTCTGAGAAGGGACTGAGCCCGCGGTTTTCGTCCCCGACGTTGCTAAGCACATGACGTATTTGCTGGCGCGATTGCTTTCGGAGTACTCGCCAGTGCTCGTGCTAGTTCTTGATTGGATATAAGGGAGCTTAACGGAGCTATGTCACGATATTTTAAGTCATTTTTGCAAAGTGCAAAATCACCTTCAAATAGAAGAAAGCCTCAAAATAAAATAATCAAATTAATTACATAACAGAATTTAAAGAAAAAACAAATTGAAATATTTATGGGTACTGGCTGGCTCCCTGAAATAACTATAAAGCTAAAAATGCCAGGGAGCCAGGTTACATATACTAAATTAAATTACTAGGCCCAAAGAGGTGATAATAAACCAAACAGGAACAAGAATGGTTTCAGATGGAGAAGATTAAGACGGATTGCGAACGGCGAACTTGAAAACATTGGCCAATTTTTTCAAGATGCGCCATCCGTGACGCAGCTACATTAAGCACAGACGTTTTTGAACCACGGACGGCAACCGGAAGCCGAAGTTCTCTTTTTTTTGGCACGTTTCATTGACTTTTCGTCCGTAACGTCAAGTTGGAAATGCTAATACGAGGGCTTTCCAACTCATTGGTGCGAGTGAAAACGCACCAAAAACAAGAATATTCGTCTTCCGGTTGTCGTCCGTGGCTCAAAAACGTCTGTGCTTAAGGCGGGAGTTAACCTGAATGCCATTTTTCCGCCACTTAACATGGGTTTAATGGAAATATCTCGTTCACGTTTCAAGCAATCCAAAAACTCTCTGCTTTAAAAAACATGAATCTATGTTATGGGGTGTTTTGTAAATTTTTGGGTGATTTTTGGGTATTTTTGGGAGGAGATAGTTTTTCTCAAAGGAGTTGTAAAATTTAGGGAAATAAGAAATATTGAAGATTTAATGTAGTTTTAAAATTAGAATTTGAAGTTAAAAGTTAGTAGATTGACATTGACGACAGTTGATAACCACGCAAGAGCACCCGCGTGGGTATCAACTGTCTGTTGGTGTTCTAAAATGTTTTTGTTTCCTTCTATCCCTTCTTTAAACCTGTTAAAATTTCATTGAAATTCACGTGTACCCCCGCCTTAAGTTCTTCGATTCCTTCAACGAAGATAAGCTAAAAAACGGCATTTGTTCCCCGACTGAATAGCAAGAGAGAAAAGCTATCATGAACGGGTTATTTGAACAAGATTCTTAGTTGCTGTTTAGCGTTTATTTGTGTTCTTATACGTAGAATGCTCCAGTCCTGAAGAAGAACTCCAAAGACTGGTTTGTCATGCTGTAGAACAGAATCCATACTCACAGCGATTGAAGGAAGCTCTTATCAAGCAGTCATGGGACGGTACTGTCACTTTCTGTTCATTTATAGACTGCGAGCAGTCCCATACTTTCCTTTATACATCGTTGAGCGAGAAGCGGGGGAAAAAAAAAACGCGCAGGGAAAAAAGAGCGGGGAAAAAACGCGCGGGAATAAAACGAGCGGGAAAAAGCGCGCGCAAAAATGGGCGCGGGAAAATTGGAGGCGAGGCGTGAGGAAAACCTCATTTTTCCTGCTCACCTGTTTCGCTTCTCGCTCCAGCGACGATCTATGAGAGAAAGTAGGAGCTGCTTGTATTCTAGTTCATTTGTTCTTTCTGCAGATGCAGAGCCGCAAGATCTGCCGTCAGTTTTGCAGGAATCCGCGACTTGTCGATTCTAAATTTTAGTCTTATTGTGAGGCCGCCGCCCTCACAGCGAGCCCAGGCTAAAAAAAACCAAACGGGACCTGTATGGCGCAATTATGGTGATTTGTAATGCAGTTTTTAAAGGCGATTTCAAAGCGATGATTTAACATTCATTCAATTTTTTTCCACTGTCTTTTTGCAGGGGAATCCTTTGCTGGATCGGTGGACAGCCGCCTGCTAGCAAAAGACATCGGTGACATCGTGAAGAAAATGTGACTGATCAAATTAATCTCAAGGCGTGTGGATCAGTGAACTCAGCCAGAAATGAAAGTTCAGTGAACAGATGGACGGATTTTGCGTGGACTGTCGTAAAGCTATAACCAAAATATTTACAGAGACGATCACTACGACAGCAAAAAGACATTGAACCAATCAGAACTCGAAGCAAAAACCGTGTAGCCGATGGCAAGCGCGGGAAATGTGTAACCGAGCGTGGAAGCGCTGGAAAATTTGTAACCGGTGGTACGCGAAAATCGCGAAAATCGCGCTTTCTGATTGGCTGAGAAGAAAAAATCTTCGCTCTGATTGGTCAGAGCACATTGCACGAGTTCAGGAAGCGCAAAATCAAAATAAACACAAAAATACTGTGGAAACTCATCAGAAAACATTTCTATGAGACAACTGAACAATGTAAGGAATCGTTACAAATTCAACTGCTGCGTGAGGACTTGAGCAGCGTGAAAATTATCTTCTGGTCTCAACGGCCATGTACTAATTGACGAGAAAGCTGAGTTGTGGTGGATGAAGCATGAATTTTCCCTGGCTGGAAATGAATAATCTAAGTCAAGAATTGCTGCACTGTTGTTGTAGCGGCCGTGTGGAAGTGAAGCGGTGTACTGTGTTGTGTATCGAGAGGACGCGACTGACGTTAGCTCTACAAAATTAGAAAGGTAGGCAGACATATTGATAGCTAGAACTAGTATCGAAGTGTCCATGTAGTTATAGATAAGAACAGTAAGGGAGCGTTTTAGTTGCTACCTAATGGGATATCAATGCTGATGCAGTCGGGGTGAACAAGTGCCGTTTTTGGCAAATCTTCGTTGAAGCAATCGAAGAGTTTTCCTATTATTATCCAATCAAGAAACAGCGCGAGCACTGACGAGTACTCCGAAAGCAATCGCGCCAGCATAGCGCAATAAGGACACGTCATGTTGCTTAGCAACTTCGGGACGAAAACCGCGGGCTCAGTCCCGTCTCGGAGGCGAGATTTCGTTATCAACTGGTACTTGTTTCCCAGACTGGATTCATGCAGCATCTCTGATCTGTGGTAGAAGGTGTTTTTCTTCCAAGGTAAGTGAGTCCGGCGTTTATCTTCGTATTTCAACGGTGCGACTTCGTAAAAAAGCGCCTCTACCAGCGTAGTCCCTTGGCGTTTTCTCCTTGGAAACCAAGAAAGGAGAGCTCTTCGGGACAAGTTAGGTAGTTGATCAGTGGCTACTCTGTTGACGTCATAAATTCGCCACGTCACAGAGAATGCCTGGGTACTAGTCTGCGCTCCCACGTGACCGCGTTTGTAGTTTAGTGTGTGAAATGAAAATGAGACTTTTGTGAGCGAAGAACTATGCCTGGAACAAAGAAACGTGTTATCATATACCGAGGCGGAGATGACGTTTTTTATCAGTCAATTTTCCGATTGTTGCCTGTGCAACTCAGTTTCAAATTTGCAAAAATTTACGAAATACATTTATACATTTCACTAAGTCCGTATCCTTCTTTTTAATTACATCCGACCCATGCAAAAAAACAACAACAATAACAATTGAATTGAATAAAGATTATTTTAACTTGTGTTTCTCTAAGAACTGTTCATGACTAAATTGTTTTTCTAACAAATCTCCTGCGTTACGTTTACTTGTTATTATATTAAAGGAGCACTCAGCGTCATTGCGAGGTATTTGCCTAAAACTGTGATACATGTTTGAAAGGTTCTCTAAATTTAACCTGGAATATAACTTTATATCTAATCGAAAAAATACAAAAAGAAATTCCATATCTCAAAATTTCCGGGCAAAGCAATATTAGCCAAACAACTTGAAAACGCGAGTCTCGCGTCTTAAATGTGTCCACATTGTATCCTGGCCATCGTTAGTCATCCTCGTTTCCTAAAGGGTTCCTATCATTTGTCGAGTACTGTTCTACAAAACCCATTATTGCTGGGCTTCCTACACGCGAGCCTCACGTCTTCCAGTTTGTCCACGTTGTGATCCATTCAGGCCATCGTCGCCATCATTAGTCATCCTTATTTCCTAATGGTTACTGTCATTTGTCGAGTACTGTTCCACAAAATCAAACCATTGTCGTTGGTTGTTCTATGATTTAGGTTTGAGTTTCTCAAAATCATGGCGAAGTATTTGAGTGTTGTCCCTTTACGTTTACGTCAGGCGTCAGTGTATAAAGTGCGTTAGGATTAGGTATCGTTGCCTAATTTTCCCCTCGCCAACAAAATCCTCGCAAATTGATTGAACCCGCCCCTCAATTTTAATTTATTTCAATTATCCGTTCATAAAGGTGTGCTGACCTGTCTTATCTTGGGCGTGTCCAAACACGTGGTCCTGGGCTGGTAAGAGACTGGACAGATGCCCTCATTGATTACTTTGGGCGTGTCCCACGTGTTTCAGGGCTGGTCACACATTGGGCAGATTCTCGACTTGGGCGTGCCCGCCACATGGTCCAGGGCTAGACAGATGTCCTCATTGACGATACGAGGCCATCCTGTCCATGCATAGGCGTGAATTATAATTAGAAATCGAATATGATCAAACGTTAAAATTAAGTGTTGAAAGTCGTGCCCCAAAACGTTTTCGAGATAACCCCTTTACTTCATCAATATGAATTTGATCTAAAGAATGTCGAAGGCATTTATGTAACGTGCGCGTGTTTGAGTATCTACAATTGAAAACTAAGGTGTTATGAGAACGTGTATGAAGAGAAGTACTTAAAGTCAAAAGTTGCTTTTCCTCGGCGCCTCCGTTCACGGTTTCAAAGCTCGACGGAACACCTTGTGTTGTCTGTCGTATCTTGGGCATGCAGTCAGAGACATGTGCTACACATCAACTTCTCTATCAGAGTTTTTAATATCTATACAGAAAGAAAACATTTCAAATATGTGGCTCTGTTGCCGCTGTTTATAATGATATGGCTGCCGCCAGAAATATTACTTTATTTTCGTTTATACCACTTCAACTTTGTTCCTTACTCAGGAATGTTAGTTTCTATTTTTGTTGACCTTATGTCAGACAATTCAAATGGAATTCAAATGTGAATTTAATTATTTTATGAATTTAGGATTCGTAGGTTTTACTATCCACGACATTGCAACTGAATTTCGTTACTAGTGTAACTACGTAACAGCACTGCATTTTTTTATTGGTTTACTTTTTCATTTGCTTGTGTTCACACATTTGTGAGGCTATTTTTAAGCCTGGTTAAGCTTAGCCTCCTTTGCAGACGTTTTTTGTGTCTGTCCCATTCTCCCTCCCTGCAAAGGAGGCTAGGTTAAGCTGGAATTGTGTATTAAAGATTGCATCTATTTTTAGTACCATTTAAGGCTTAAAATTGCTCGAACTTTGTGCAGGTCTAAGGTGATTTTATTAGCAAAATCTATGGAAGCTTAAATTTAGTCTAATTTTAATTTAAACTGGTTTGTTACTGGGGAACATTCATCAGTCGGGTTAGACTGTTATGTGTCCTTATTGGCGTTTACATTTACATCTATACTTGGCAAAGGTCCTGTCATCACACCGTGATGTAAGAAGCGTGTGCTTTATGGATTGAATTGTGGACCTTCCTTTATGAAGCGTTTCTTTGAAGGAATCACTGGAAAAACTGAACCCTTTACAGACATTTTTAAATGTCTGTAAATCTACATTTTACAGACATTTTATGAGACAATAAATTTGGGTCTTTTCTTTCGTCTAAACAAAATGTCTGTAAATTATTTTTTTTACAGATATTTTATTTACTTTCGCTATTTTGTTAAAAGAGAAAATGTCAATGAAATGTTAGTAAATGTTTACATATCAGAATATGAAATATTGACCATAATTTACAGACTTTATAAAACCTCTGAATAAAGTCTGTAATTCTGCGATTGATAGAGAATTTTGAGGGTTTGTAAAATGTCTGTAAACTTAAACTGATGACACTCAAAATGTCACTAAACATATACACTCATTCAAGGCCAGGATGCAACCTCGTTCCCAGGGGGTGGGGAAAGAAAGACCCAGGGAACGAGGTTGGGCGACTGTTGGGCCAGGAACCGTCTGCCAAATTAATACAAGCAGGTGTGAGCCTCATGAAATATTTGAACGGAACACTTCGGCTTGTTTTCCAAATAAACGTGAGGGTTCGTACTCTTTTGGTTCGGGTGACACATGACATATGTTTTAATCTAGGTTTAAATACATGACCAATACACTCTGCGCAGGGGGGGGGGGGGGGGGGGGGGGGATAGAAAGCCGGCACTTTTAATTATTTGAGGACATAGCGGTGCCAGGCAACAGACCAACAGATCGAATCCTGTGTCAATCAAGCCGTTGCTAAGAATGACGTCAACCAAAACTTCATTGTTTTTCGTGAAACAGTTTTCAAGCTCGCAGCGTAGAGCTGTACGCCGGTGTAGCCTGCAAACGCAGCGCTGGCGGATTTTTGGCCTGATCTTTCACGCCGCCGAGATATCGGCAGCGTGAAACAACAAGCGAAAAATCCGTCTGAGCTACATTTGCAGTCTACAGCGAGAGTCTTTCGGATACGCGTCCGTAGTGCTAAGACTGGAACGGGAAGGTGTGAATTTCTTGCCTGACAAGCTTTTTTTATTGTTAATAAGTAGTTCCCGTGGGACAATCTTCTTAGCAACTAGTTGAGTGCTACTGCGCACACCGCTATGTCCGTATTTTTATAACCATTTATAAGGAAGTTTCTACCCCCCCTGACTCTACGCAAGCCGTTTGCGAAACTAACCCTCCTAATTGATGACAAGCAGACTTAGCCAGCGAAAAAGTGACATATGGATACAAGAAGGGAGACTTTTGTGGTGTAAAATGGCACAAGCATGGCGCTGTAAACTATCTGTACAATCTCTGTACAATATGTGTACAATCTCTGTACAATCTCTATACAATCTCTATACATTCTCTGTAAAAACGCACAAACAGGGCTCTGTAAAATCGCACAAGTATTGTCGTAAAATCTCTGTATAATCTCTGTACAATCTCTATACAATTTCTATAGAATATCTGTAAAAACGCACAAGCAGGGCTCTGTAAAATCTCTGTAAAACGGGGCAGATGTACAGTACAGTCGAAGTTCTCTGAGCTGACACTCTCGTAAGTGGACAGTTCTAATTACGGCCGCGCGCCTTGTCAAATCCCCCGTCTGGGGCCCACACATTTTTTTAAAATAACGTTAAATCCGTGTGTCCCAAAATTAACATTTGTTATTTTGCGTGATCTTAGTCATATCCTGCACGTAATGTTTTGTGGGTGTTTTTCGCTGTTGACTTCCTATACTGGAACGTACGGAAGCCGATAAGGGTCACAAGTTGTCGCTTCCAAGTTGTCGCTTCCGAGTTGTCGCTTCCAAGTTGTCGCTTCCGAGTTGTCGCTTCCAACTTGTCGCTTCCGAGTTGTCGCTAACAAAGGAGGGACTTCTTGTAGTATAATGTGGAAGGGAGGGGGAGGGGGTGTGGGAGAACTTTACGAATCTCTCACTTAGTTTAGTTATACTTTGTTAGTAGCCACACGAGCTTTTGAATTAACTTCCTTCCCCCGGAATATCTTCTTCCAAGTTGTCGCTTCCGAGTTGTCGCTTCCGAGTTGTCGCTTCCAAGTTGTCGCTTCCGAGTTGTCGCTTCCAAGTTGTCGCTTCCGAGTTGTCGCTTCCGAGTTGTCGCTTCCGAGTTGTCGCATGAGAAGACTGGTAAAGAGTTAGTCGAAGAAGGCAGCCAAGTTGGCGAAGTTCGCGTGTTTTATGTGCTTTTTATTCTGTGTATATGTTCGTTTGGAATTTGTACACTTCCTTCTCTTCCAGATAGTACTATTACAGGTACGTTGAGACATTTATCATCAAATTCCGTTCGTTAAAGGTGGCCCAATCGGATTTTTCAGAGACGACAATCCAACAGAAAATAGATCGTCACAGCTGTACTAGACAAATATTAAAGTTTTCAGATGAGGTTTGTTTTATCATCAAGCGTTATATGAATACATGATGTATTGGAATTTACAATTGCGGGGAGATGAAAACGCTTTCATAGAAATTCTTAAAACTTTGCAGACCTTAAGACAAGTATGCCAGCTCGAAGACCCAGCTTTTCCAAAACAGTATACGACGTTGATGTCAAGTTGCTATGGTAACTCCGATTTTGATAAATTCCATACATCATGTATTCATAAAACGCTCGATGATAAAACTTACCTCATCTGAAACTTTCATCTTTTTCTAGTATAGCTGTAACGATTTATTTTCTGTTGGATTGCTTATGGTGGCACACTAGTTGCTCAAAGTTGAAAGGTATCGTTACTGAAAAATCCGATTGGGCCACCTTTAACGAACGGAATTTGATGATAAATGTTTCAACGTACCTGTAATAGTACTATCTGGAAGAGAAGGAAGGGTACAATTTCCAAACGAACATATACATAGAATATAAAAACACGAGAACTTCGCCAACTTGGCTGCCATCTTCGACTAACTCTTTACCAGTCTTCCCTTGCGACAACTCGGAAGCGACAACTCGGAAGCGACAACTCAGAAGCGACAACTCGGAAGCGACAACTCGGAAGCGACAACTCGGAAGCGACAACTTGGAAGCGACAACTCGGAAGCGACAACTTGGAAGCGACAACTCGGAAGCGACAACTTGGAAGCGACAACTCGGAAGCGACAACTCGGAAACAGATATTCCGGGGGGAGGAAGTTAATTCAAAAGCTCGTGTGGCTACTAACAAAGTATAACTAAACTAAGTGAGAGATTCGTAAAGTTCTCCCACACCCCCTCCCCCTCCCTTCTACATTATACTACAAGAAGTCCCTCCTTTGTTAGCGACAACTCGGAAGCGACAAGTTGGAAGCGACAACTCGGAAGCGACAACTTGGAAGCGACAACTTGGAAGCGACAACTTGGAAGCGACAACTTGTGACCCTTATCGGCTTCCGTAGGAACGTGATTTGAATTGTACTGAACAAATTACTGGTACAAGGTACAAAACAAGCTCCTTTGAACCATCTTGTCAAACTTAGTCTGCGAACAGGCTCACAAAATAACGCGCGCGCGAGCGGCGATATGATAGCCGCGAAAATGAGCCAGCCGATCGGCGGGAGAGCGAGAAGGACTAACTGTTTAAAAAAAATAATAAAACAATACTGTAATAAATAATCACGATCGGCACTGCATGAGACAATAAAACAAACATTGATTACCTTTCCTTTAATATACTGTTTTTGGCCGTTTACGAGAATTGCCTGCATGTACTTTTTCTGCTTTCCCGAGAGTGGGACGGGGACGAGAGCTTCGAGCATTATCGTTCCCAGATCCGTTTATTTTGGTTACGTGAAACAAAGAACGATGGAAGCCAAAATGGCGGACGAGACGGCGGACAAAGAGAAAATTATTGTCTGTTTCTATTTCTGAGGCAGGCCTTACCTACGCATTTTTTGCAGAAACAGAGAGTTGGAATTTCGGGGAAAAATATGTTGCGAAATATTTACCGCTGACCAGATGTAACGTAGCTGTATACCACAATGCATCTCGGCTTTGTCCCGCTCTTTTCGAATTTTACTGGACATTTGCAGTTCGCCATAGGCAGGTCAACCCTTCGCTGTTTCGTCGATCTATTTTCCCTATTACTTCAATAGGTAAGTGGAGGAGTGTTATGTAAATGTTACTTTCCTTGTTTTTGACTGGCTTGATCGAAAATCTATCACGGCCGTGACAATATATGCGATACGATCGATCTGATCGGTTTGATGTTGAATATTGCAGATCAGCATGGATGCAAGGACATTTCTCGAAGAAAATGGCCTTGATACCCTTATTAAAATCGTGATCGAAGATAATAAGGTAAAATGGACCTCAACCTGATTTCTATAGCGTGTAATTTAATAGACTGCTTGCAGTCTGTTTCTCTCTCGAAATAATGTGGAGCGCGGCCATTTTGGGCTTTTTACGCGGGGATAAAATCCTAAAAGATCCTAAAAGGCAGTCTAGTAATTTAGGGAAAAAGCAGTCAAGTAACTTATACATTTATACATTGCCAAATTTAGGGATTTATACATTGCATTTACCGCAAAGTAGTGGTACACGCGCGCCTGCTTCACCCGACTGTGGGTGGGAGGAGGGTGGTGGAGGATTTTGTTACGCCTTTCAATTTTCAGCAATTTTACAGCTGAGACACGTCAATTTGAATTTATTAGGGTGACTCGGCTAGCTAACACTACTAGATCAACACTGGTTCATTTGCTCATATTTGTAACACTCACCCCCACCCCCCCCCCCCCCCCTCCTTTGACATTTGACTTTGTATTAGGTTGTTATCATATCGCAGGTGAAACTGTGCGAATTAGTCATTACTTTGGACACATATCCAAATTAAGGATTAATTTGAATTGAACGGTTTGAAAAATTAACAAATAATCGTGCACACACACATGACCAGCCATGTCAAGTTTGTTATGTACATCAAGTGGCCTTTACTACACGTACACTGTACATGTATATAGTAATCCATTTTTAAATATTTTATTGAATTAATTTTGACAGCTAATTTTCATTGGGTAATGATACTTCATTCTTAATTTACAGAAATTAACCAGGCTTAGCACAGATCACATAGACATAGTCGGTGAGCAAACTTTTTTGTGTATAATTTAATAAATTATTATTATTTATTTTATATGCTGTTTTATTAATGTTAATAGACCATCTCATGGTCTAATATGCCACTCGCTGACACACTGGCTTCTCGTGTGGCAGGCAGCTCTCGGGTCCAGGGACAACACTTACCCCCCAACCTTCTCCCACATAAACTGTGTCTTTCAATTGTGGGTGACATTAATTTCTTAAAAACAATGGCTTGAAGTGAACACATGCAGTTGGTTTGTAAGGTAAAGTTGGATTTTTTTCTCCACATATTTATAGAGTAGAGGAAGGACAAAAAGACAATACAAATTTCAGAATACGAACTTCAACGAAATAAAAGGATTGAGGAATCACAGCTGGAAAAAATCAAGAATAACTTGTAAGTTGACTCATGCACAATAGTTCTACTGCTCTGTGAAATGCATAAATACATGTACATCTGATTAATTATACATTTTTATGCATGTACATGTAAACTATTTTTCATCCTTCTGATCGTAACAAACTGCTTTCACTAGTTGATTGATTTCAGATTCCAGGACAATGGCAATAATTGCAGCAGCATTGTTTTATTTGAAAGCCAAAACCAGGGGGGCAGGCAGCGCCCTTTGATCTTGCCGCTTTCCGCAATACATGATCGCACAAGTAAAGAAATCTGTCAATCATTCGAGAACGTACCTCTACGGGAATTTGCTGTGGAATTTTCATCCATGGTGTCCCACAATGACCAAAGTTCAGTTAAACAGCGACCGAATCGTTCCCATAGATGTTTGGGACGTGGAATCGCCAAAATATTTCTGAACGAACACAAACGCACGTCATGTCAGCCATTGTCCGCCATGTTTATTTTAAACAAACCAGTACTTAGTCTCGCTCGGCCAAATTTCTAAAATGTGCAATCATATATACTAGGTCCCAGCCTCGCTGCTAGCCCCCCTGGCCAAAACATTGAGTGAACTGTCAATGGTAAATCTAAAAAAAAAAACTTTAACTCAGCTGGGAGTACCATCACCCAAGGGCCTTAACTATACGAAGGAAAATCTAGTCGTTATCATTGGCAAAGAAATATTTGACAAAGGAAAAGTTAAGCGAATTGATGAGACAAAAGTTATCACAAAAGATAACTTAATCCTTGCTTAACAGTGTTTAAAACAAGGATTAGGGTGTGTTCCTTTGGGATGATCAGGATCAGTCATCCAAGATCACTTGGATCATGGTGCATCAAAAGAACCAATGAATCCACTCTGGACAAGGATTCATCGGTTCCTTTGATGCACCATGATCCAAGTGATCTTGGATGACTGATCCTGATCCCGATCATATCCAAAAGGAACGCACCCTTAGATTATCTTTAATAAAAACCTAAGGTTAGTTCATTTCCACGTAACTTTGCAATGCTGTAGCTAAAGTTTGGAATGTTAATCACAGTTTGTTGATACAATCAACCAAAGGGCAAATTACTTAATCCATATTTGAGAGAAGTGGTTGTAACTTCAGGTGCATGTATTAAAGAAAAGTGAAAGTGAAAATCATGAAAACCAAATGAAAACTTGCTTGCGACTAGCAATTAGTTGAATTTAAATTTGGAAGTTGCTCAGAGAATTGTTAAACAATATTATAATTCTAGCATTGCACCATAAAGTTGCATTAAAAGAACATCCAGTTTGATTAGTACAGTAGATGATTGTAAGCAGGGCTCAAAGTTCATGTAGGCTGTATGGATGAATCATTTTTTTCATTGAACACATTTTGTCATGCTGTTTTTCAATGGTTGCACACAAGTCATAATATAGCTTATGAGCTACCTAGCAGTAGACAAAATATAACAGCGAATTCAATCTTGCATTTCACATGTCATTTCTAAAATGTTCAAGGATGCTAACCAACCTTTGTTAGCTAACTATTTTGAGTCCTGTATGCAAGGCAAACAAGTAAGAACACTATACATTTAAGGTGGCTCATAACTGTTTGCCACCCTTGTGCTCTGATTGATCTCTACTGCCATCCTATATTAGTTGATGTTAAAATAATGGTATCAAACGAAAGTCCAATCATTGGGAAACAAGTTATGATCATCTTCCTGGCATAAAAGGTTACTATAGCAACAGAATAACCTCTAA
Organism: Desmophyllum pertusum; assembly: GCA_029204205.1. Taxonomy (NCBI): domain Eukaryota; kingdom Metazoa; phylum Cnidaria; class Anthozoa; order Scleractinia; family Caryophylliidae; genus Desmophyllum; species Desmophyllum pertusum. The sequence goes on along the minus strand of MU825873.1, from coordinate 32,148 downwards.
TAACCACCCCTTAATAACTCAAAAACGAGTTTGGTGACCCCATTTTTTATCTTTTGAAAAATGATCAGCACACTAAGATACACCTTTTTGCAAAGCTTAAAAAAATACTTGTAGGTTCAGAGACACCTTAAATTGTCAAAAATTTAAGGTGGCTCTGAACCTACAAGATATAAATTTTTTAAACTTTGCAAAAAAGTGGTATCTTAAGCCTGTTTTTCACTAGGGACGCAAGCATAAGCGCAAGGAGCAGACGCAGTAACACGTTGATTTGTCCTAAACAAAAGGCACTGATGGTCAACGCGTTACTGCGTCTGCGTATGTTGCTTGTGCTTGCGTCGCCAGTGAAAACCAGGCTTTAGTGTGCTGATCATTTTTCAAAAATAAAAAATGGGGGTCACCAAACTCGTTTTTTGAGTTATAAGCACTTAAAGCTAAAATTAAGGGGGTTATTAGAGGTTATTCTGTTGCTATAGTAACCTTTTATGCCAGAAAGCTAAGATGATCATAACTTGTTTCCCAATGATTGGGCTTTCGTTTGATACCATTATTTTAACATCAACTGGTATAGGATGGCAGTAGTGACAAATCAAAGCATAAGGGCTGCAAACAGTTATGAGCCACCTTAAGGTGGAGAGGTGTTTCTTTTTCTGTGATCTGTTTACGTTTTGTTGCAAAAAAAAATCCAAGCCATTTAGACATTTAAATTGCTTTTTAAATCATTATTGTTTAACAAATTGTTTTTAAAAATATTTTTTAACAAATTAATACAGTCAAACCTGTATTAAGCGGACACCGTTATTAAGCGGACACCCTTTGACTAAGTGGACAGTAGCAAAAGTCCCAAAATTTATCATGTTCCTTATTTACTGTAAATGATACCTGTATTTAGCGGACACCCTGTATTACATGTAAACGGACACTAGAGCATTCCCTGAAGGTGTCTGCTTAATATAGGTTTGACTGTATTAAGTTGAGCTATTTATGAATGCCATGATAATTGCATGCAAAGTAGTCAAATAACAGTCAATTGATACTGCATTACAGAGGAATTAATATTTATTATAGATATTTTCAAATGGAATAATAGAGTTTTAATTGTATCTAAATTATACATGTATGTACATGTATACCTTCTAAGATTGTTTTTAAGGACCTGTTTATCCATGTATTGCCAGCTCGTTTCACAGGATCTCAGAAACTGGATCAACTCGCTATCTGGTATGACATTGACATAAAACTTGTTACAAAGGGAAATAAGTGCGAGGTGAGAAATTGGTGAACTGGTTCAGCCCTTTTTCTTTGCTCATTGTCTCCATGCACATAAACAGGTCCTTAATTTGAAAATTTATTTTAGAGGGATATAGGGGATATGTACACTGAAAGGGGATATATACATTTGCAAATCACATAATAATCTTAGTTTATTATAATATTTATTGTCCACTGTTGATATAAAAAAGGTAAAGGATGCTTATACATGTATAAAATAAAGACATGTATTTTAAACTGTTGAAGCCTTGTTTATTGCTGGTGACTTGCACATATAGCTAGGTACAAAACCAGAAACCCAAAAGTGACGAGAGCACATACAGCTGTAAGGTACAGTATGTGTTATCTGTTTTTCAATATTTCTTAGTATGAAAATTATGCAGCGTGCAACATGCACACTGCCTAAATATCTGATGATTTACATATTTTTATTACCAAGTTACTGTTAGGATTACACAGAGATTTTGTAAAGCGCTAAGAAATCTCTGTAAAGACCCTGTAAATAAAGTAAAGAGATTTTACGGAGTAGCAAAATATATGCAAAAGTAAGTTATGCAGGTCATTATAATTTATAAAGGAAATATGGAGATTTCACGAAGATTTTACTGTACTCTTTAAAATCTCTGTGAATGAATTACAGAGATTTTATAGAGATTTTATTAAAAGTAAAAAATCTAGGTGGATTATTTGTAGAATTTACAAGAAAAACATGAAGATTGTACAGACATTCTGCAGGCATTCTACAGACATTTTGTAACATTTACAGAGATTTGGTAGATTTTTACAAAATCTCTATAAACGTGCACATTTACAGACATCAATATTTACAAGAGAAATGTAGAGATTTTACAGAGATTATATAAAGTTTAGAAAATCTCTGTAAAAAAAATACAGAGATTTTACAGACATCTAATAAAATCTCTGTAAAATATTTACACAATTTACAAGAAAAACAACAAGATTTTACAGACATTTCATTTGGAAAATTAGTCAAAATTTACAGACTTTTTATGGGATTTACAAAATGTCTGTAAGTGTGCACGTTTACAGACATTGAAATTTACAAGAGAAATGTTGAGATTTTACAAATTTTACAGAGATTTAAGTAACTTTTTATAAGTCTGTAAAGGGTTCAGTTTTCCAGTGAATGGGCAGACTTTCAGGGACTTTTATCGTTGTCTTCACAATCATTGAAGTACCCGTTACAGAAAAAATATGTTGCATGACTCTTTCCGGGTCATCTGGCATAGGTTAGGGTATGGGTTTGGTTTTTGAGCCGTTTTGGTCTGAAAACAAGTATAGATTTTGACCATTTTGGTCTGAAATAAGGTATGTTTTTGCCTACTGATCTGAAATAGGGTATAGATTTTTGCCATTTTGACTTTAAAATGGGGAAATTTCCCCCTAAATTTTAAGGGTCAGGTCTGAACTAGGGTAGGGAAAATCACATATTTTGGTCTGAAATAAGGTAAGGGTTTCAAGAAGAGTACCCCCCCCCCCCCCCCCCCCCCCCCCTAGCTGAGGCTGCTTTAATTTGCAGAAGAGATAACATAATTCGGACCACACACCTTAATAAGTACACACTTCCTTTTGGGACAGACGAAAAGTCTCTTTTTAACAATGCAGTTATTTTGCTAATCCTTAAAATATGCCCGCTTCTGACACCAACTATGAACGATGGCGAACTGAAAGGTCTGGGAAAGAACTTTCGATCTGCATCAGCGATTCACTTTAACAACACTTTGACACTTTTTGACCACACTTAATTGCTCCCTTACAACATACGAGGCCCTTAGGCAATCATATGTTTCGGCTCGAAACGCCGATGGGTCGCAGAAGAGACAGAATCTATTGTAAATCTGTCCAACCATTTTGTAGTTTAGTAGAAAAAGCACTGAAATAAGTCAAACAAGAAGTTAATATATAACTTAAAACCGGGCAGTGGCAAAGTTAATAATTGATTTCCTAGTTGAAAAGCTTTTAGTCACGCCAGTCACGCTAAAGTCTGTAGTTTGCGTGAAACTGGAAGCCGATTCCGCGCTGGGATCGAATAACGCGCTAAGTAAAGCCGGGTCACACAGCCAGATTAACGCATAAACAACATTGGACGCACAGGTCAATAGCTTCTTCTGCTCCATTGTTAGACAGTGCGAAAAGTCTGTTTAAAATGTATGTATAGCAAGAACCATTTCGGGGTTTAAACTCACATACACGTCTTTGAAATAAGAGTTATTCTTCCTTGGTTAAGGTTCTTGCTTGTGGAAATATTATAAAGATACGTTTTTAAAGTATTTCAGTTGCCAAGCTCAGGATTTAAATTCTCCTCACTTGCTCAATTCTGCTTCCTCGCTTCACGCCAGTCACGCTAAAGTCATCAAAACTCCCAACAGGGGGCGGGAAGATGAGAGACACTGGGAACGAGGTTGCAAAACTCCCAACATGAACATCTGGACAACAGACCTTGGTCCGAGGTTTGCGTGATATTCAAAACTATCTTTAGCAGGGTGATATCTATTGTAGCTTCTGCCTTTTTTGCAACATGGACATTCGAAAAGTATGTTCAGAATTTATGTGGTTAAAAATCACATACGAGTCTTTGAAATGGAAACTCTACTTCCTTGGTCAAGGCTCTTATGGAAATATCATAAAAATAGATTTTAAAGTATTTCATTGCTAAACTCGGGATTCAATGCAAATTGTCAAAGGAATGAACCAAAGCTCTTGAGGTCAGTCTCGCGTACATGTTTTATTGGCATCATAAAAATCCAAATGATTGTGCCATCGCAAGTCTCTGCCACTACGAAAAGCCGGAATACAAAACGCTTGTCCTGCTCAATCGGCATAACGGCTAAGGATCGCTACGGATGGCCAGGATGGCTCGTGCCACGTTCAGCGCACAAAACGATAGCAGCTCAACCATAACACTAAAATTAAAATCGGGTGTTTGGCGAAAACCCAAGAAAGTACGGTAGTCACGCTAAAGTCTGCAGTTTACGCAATGGAATAGAAGATCGGCGCAAACAATCCTCTCGTCTGTGAGCAATCTCGTCCCCAGAGCCAGCGCGTTTCGGTCAGCGGTGACCGAACGCCCAACGGCTCTGGGCGATTCAAAAACCGGAACCAAGAAAACCTTGGATCCGGTTTGTTTGTGTGCGTGCGCGACCTGGTTCCCAGCGGCCGCGATCCTTTTTCAAAATTGAAAAAAATCTCAAATTTCATTTTGCAAGATATGGATAAACAAACTGTACCACATGAAAGTGCTGCTCGATAACCTTCATTTGATTGGTCACACAGTAGGGTTTCATGTACAATATAATAAACAGTGCTACGTGAAAGTACTGCTCAAGTTCTGAAGTGGTTTGAATCGTACCTTTCTAACCGATCGGAAACGCGTCTTTTTAGGGGGCTGTCTCTCTGAAAGTTTCAAGCTACCACATGGGGTTCCTCAAGGCTCATGTTTGGGACCCCTTACTATTGACGATCTATTCTAGCAAGCAATTTGAGGTGATAAATGATCATCTCCCTGTTGCACACGCGTATGCAGACGACACGAAACTCTACTTGTCCTTCAAGCCCGACACCACATCAAGTCAATCTGATGCAATTGAAGCAATGGAACTCTGCATTAAAGGCAATCAGAGCGTGGATGATTACTGACAAGTTAAAGGTAAATAACGACAAAACAGAATTCTTAATAATTGGTACACGACAACAGCTTAGGCAAGGTGGACATCGAGAAGTTATCGGTCGTTGATGTCAGCGTTGCCCCTGTTGCTGTCGCAAGAAACCTTGGAAACCTGGTTTGATACCAACCTTAGTCTAGTGACACACATTACCAAGACATGTAAAGCTGCTTTTTATCATCTGCACAACATAAGACGTATTAGGAAGTTTCTTACGACCGAGTCTACCAAGGTGCTAGTGCATGCCTTCATAACGGGACGCATCGATTACTGTAACAGTCTTCTCTATGGTTTACCGACCACTCATATCAATAAGCTGCAACGCGTGCAAACCGCAGCTGCTAGGCTAATTTGCTCAACTCCGCGTTTTAGTCATGTAACTCCTGTGTTATTCTCTTTACATTGGTTACCTGTTAGATTCAGAATTGATTTTAAGATTTTAATAATTACTTTTAAGGCCATACATGGCCAAGCACCGAACTACATTAGTGACCTTATTCATGTTAAGAATCCTTCCATGTATGGTCTTCGCTCCAATTCTGAACTTCTGTTAATACCACCGTCCACGAAAACGAAGAAGACACTTGGTGACATGCAGGGCTTTTACTGCTGCTGCACCATCACTTTGGAACAAACTAACGAGTACAATAAGAGAGGAGGACAATTTTAACCGTTTTAAAGTCCAAATTGAAGACATTTTTATTTAGAAAGGCGTATGAATAACTCTTGATATTTTTATACACATTTTTACTAGGCCCGATTTTTAGCTTTTTAACTTTATAGTCCTATACATAATTGTAAATAATTTTATTTTAGTTTTAAATTACTCATAATCATAGCATATCTTTTATTGTAAGGCGCATTTGATCATATTCATATGTTTAATTTGCGCCATATAAATACTAAATATTATTATTAATTATTATTATTAATAGTTTTCATTTGAATGGTCACACACTAGGGTATCATCCACAGATTTAAAAAGTTAGAACCACCTTGTGCAGCATAATGAAACAGTACCACATGAAAGTGCTGCTCGATCAATAGCTTTCATTTGAATGGTCACTTTTATCCACATACGGGTCTGTTGGTTGTTGGTTATAGTTATGATTGACGGCATCGTAAAACGCAATCAGTAGTTAGGTTTTGAACTTCTGAGTTTGCGTGTTTTTTTGTTTTTGTTTGCTTAAAGAGTGTTTTTTTGTGTGTGCAGCTTGTTGCGAGTGGAACCAGCTCAGAGACTGACAGTCACTGAGCTGCTTGAGCACCTGTGGCTTAACGAGGGCGCTGTTCCTGATGTGCCACTTGATACACCTTCAATTATTGTCTCAGATGAGGTTTGTTACTTCCAGTGTTATCAAATCTATACAACTGTTAACCCTTTCACTCCCAAGAGTGCTAAGTTCAAAACTGAGGGGAAAATCTTGAATTTCATTTTGCAAAGTTGTCAAAAACACAAACAAAACCGCACCACTTGACAGACTTAGTACTGCTCAATAGCTGTCATTTGAATGGTCACACACTAGGGTTTCATCATCAGACTCAAAAAATACAACCACATTTATTGACTCAAGGTTTGGTTCTGGGAGTAAAAGGGTTAAGCAGTGAAGCAGTGACCCTTTGGAGCCAATAAGCCATTTCCGAGTTGCCTTTTGCCTCCGTTTCAAACTGAGGCCTGGAGCAAAACGTTTCATATGAAAATGATGACTGTTACTTGCGTGCTAAACACAGGACAAAGGCATTTAGAAATGGCCCATTCAGATCACAGAGGTGGTTGCTTAGGACAACAATTCTTGTATGGGTACGCCTGGATTGAGAGAGGACTTGTATAAAGTGCCCTGCCTTAGAACACAACACAAGGACAAAGGTTGGACTCGAACACCATGTCCTCACTGCTCCTCGTATTGTTTGTAGATTGTTCTTTGTTCAGTTCAATCCATTTCGTGTTTAGCTTTAGAGCGGTTTTCAATTGACTGTCGAAAGTAATAGCTGAATTGCTTGGTTTTGCTATACCATGCCCTATGATTGGTTTAAAAATGTCGCGCCACCTTCTCAACCAATCAGATGCAAGACCAAAACCAATCGCGACTTGGTCACACGCGTCTTCCCGCGCTTGGCGCCGGTTACGTGTATTTGCTTCGAATTCTCATTGTGTTGTTTTCGTTTGTTCTGATTGGCCATTGTAATTGCCTTGGTTTTACGACACTCTAACATGGTGTACAATGTAAAGGTACATGTTTTAGAGAGCGAGACTAAGATGATATTTTTATTGCTCTCCGTTGTAACAGGAAGCATTCCGGGAGGCGATGAATGCACACTCGGCTCAACTGACGACGATGAGGTTATCTGATCGTGTGGTGATGCTGAAGCCCGTGTCCAAAGCTAAGAACCCGATACTAATGAAGAGAAAGAACATGTTCAAACTCAGGTGAGGAGCTGTGTTCCTTGTGCAGTGTTAAGGGGGGGGGGGGGGGGGGGGGGGGGGGAGCATGTCATGTACTCCGACAACGACCATGGTACACGTAATAGAGAGATTAGACACCACGACAAAAATCCTTGCGTTTGTCGTGTAAATTCAATTTTTCTGATGGATTTATTTTTTAGCGATTTGAGGAAAAGAAAGAGAATCAACTATATATCAAACACTTGATACAGTGTTTCATCCGATTTCCAAACACCGAGAATAGAGTTGAAAATACGACACGCAGCGGAGTATTTTTTGACGAAATTCGAGGTTTGGAAATGCGATGAAACACTGTCTCGAGTGTTTGATATATCTTCTCAATCGAAACAAAAAACTAAGGAGAAATAAAATCGTAAGAATCTTCAAATCATCCAAACCTGATTTCCTTGGTATTAACTTGATGAATTATTATTGAGTTTGCCAAGTAATATTCCTACATGCGGTCTTTTTATTACTTACAAGTTGTATCCTACCTCTTATTACAGCTCGTTCCTGACCAGAAACAACCCAACATCGGCGGCTTCCACGGACGGCGATCGAACGAGAAATAACGAGTCTATCAAGTCACTGAGAGACGTGATAGCGTTCTGTATGCTTCCTCCTCCGCCAACTAACGGCGCGGCAGGTTGGTGAACACTGGTTATGATTTTAGCCTCAGTCATTTGGGGTCCAACAAGTGCCGTTTTTGGCAAATCTTCGTTGAAGCAATCGAAGGGTTTCCGATTCTTATTATTCAAGCAAAAAACTAGCGCGAGCACTCACGAGTACTCCGAAGCAATCGCGCCAGCATAGCGCAATAAGGATACGTCATGTTGCTTAGCAACGTCGAAGACGAAAATTGCGGCTCAGTTCCGTTTCGGAGGAAGGATTTCGACATCAACATTTCGACAAAAACGGACGTCTCTCTTCGTGCGGTCAATTCTTCTCCGTGTAGTGTCTCTGATTCGATGCTACTCGCGTGAGGAAATTTATAACAGAGAAACTGCCAATAAAAGACACTACAGCCTTTACGGAAACGTACAGGTCGGCGCTTATCTCCAGTTTCCGTTGCATGAAGCGGCTCTAAAGGAGTATTGCTACTCCCCCTGGATGGGATGCTAGTCCATCGCAGGTTATTCTCAGCATTTATCAGGTTGCCTTGAAAATTCGCTAGGTACCTATTTATACTCCTGGGTGGAGAGAGGCATTAAGAGAGTAGTGTCTTGTTCAATAATTCCGGAGAGTCCAGAACACTAACATTAGGCCACCGCGCCTATGTAGCACTTAGGATGGACATTTTATTTGGGAGGGGGGTTGGGCAATTTCGAAAAAAAAAATTCCTGCACAGCAAAAGTATAGAAAAAAAAATCGTGCAAAGCGAGTTTCACTCACTCAATCATAAGCAAAAGGTGAAAAAAAAATATTGCACAAACTCAAGACGGAAAAAAAATTCGACCTCAGAAAAAATCCCCCGCAAATGTATCTGATTTCACAGCCTCTTTTGCCCTTTTCATCGATCATTTCCCAGCATCGATCCACCAGGTTTTTCTCTTCGTATTTCTGAGCAGAGGGCAGGATGCTGAATACATTTGATGGATCTAAGTTATCTTGCAGATATTTATGTGCAATTATCAGCCAGTGAAGGCACCATGTATTTCTTCGCTAAATACAACACTCCCATCACATTACTTCCGCTTAAGATCACTTCATCGCTGTATATGTAACGAAAACAACTCTAACAGACTACTCGTACTCACAGTCAGGCAGTTCAATGGAGTCTCTAGTCTCCGCCAGCTCGCCGTGAAAACATGGCTTTCAAACACAGGACTGCTAATCGACAGCACGAACTTGTGAGCAGGAATCACGTGTTTACTTTACTTTCGCCATCCATGTTACGAACAACAAACTTCACATCGCTGAAGAGATCGTTGTTGAACATAAACTTGCTTCTTTCTCTGATGGTGGGTCTTGTTGTTTGCCAGTTTTCCTTGTCGACAGACATAGCTTCCTCCTTGTGTTCAGAACAGTACTTTAAATCAAGAAAATTTCGGTTTGCTAGGCGGTGTAGTTTTCTTAGAAATTGGGTGGCAACTCGAGACAGCGGTAGCTTACAAAATTTGAATATAAAATTACTTAGCAGGAAAGTCATCACGCACTCAGATAGCGTGACCGAGAAAATTTTGCAAATCGAACCAAGAATCATTCTACTTCAAAAAATTTACACACACACGCAAGCACGACAACCGTTGTTGTTAGGTCTACAAAGATTCAAACAGCGTGTACGCCAGTGTTATTCCTGATTGCAATAGTGTCCAAGAGTGCCTTAGGGCGTGATTTATTCGCACAGCCTTTTGAACGTTCAAAGAATAACAATGTCGGTAGCCGTGTGATGCATGGTAGACTGAGCACATCTCATCATTGTCTGTTCACAGGCGGTCAAGTGGCTCACAAGCCATTTGCATTAGGCGGCTGGAACATTGCTGGTCCATCGTAGGTTATCTACCAACTTTTACCAGGTAGCCCTTTGAAAATGCCCTCTGTAGCTTGGAGTCACGTGACCTGCTTTTTATTAAAAAAATGATATGATGAGCTCATGACTTATAAAATATACCAGAAATGGGAAAAAGCTTGATGATCAGCAAGATGACTAAGTTTAGGCTCCTGGTGTGAAATTTTATGGCGGATTGAATGTAACAAACATTTAAAAAATAATTGTGTATGGAAAACGTCACTAGAGAGCAACTGAAGACCCAGTCTCTCCAGTGACATTTTCTAAACAAATCCTCTAACTTTTTTATATATTTAAACCACCAGAAAATGTTCAGGAGTGCCGGGTTACAGTATCAGAAGCGAGGCAGCATGTAAATCAAGACAGTTTCAATTTGCAAGGCCGTGTAGATTCGTGATAGAAATTGTGTGTCAACTTGAGACAAAATGTGAATATATAGTTACTTAGCAGGAAGTCATCACGTACTCTGATAGCGTAACCGAGAAAAACTTTCTGGTTCAAAGTTACACATACATAAACAAAGTAATGCCCTCCTTGCTAAGAGCGATAACGTTTGCGAGAAAAGCCTCGATCATTGGCAGAAACTTTCAGAACTTTGTTCAGGATATGAATAGTGTTTCTGAGCGTGATTAATTTGGAATCTTTAAAAATGTAAATGAATAACAAAGTGTTAACCTTGAATTTTTTCTCAGGCCTTAAAAATGCAATTGCTTAACTTGCTATCATTCTGCGAGGATCATTTCATTCATTTTCAAAGTGTCGATAGCTGTAAAAACAAACATTGAACACAGCTTGGACATATGCAGGCAGTGTGCTACAATTCAACTGTAATGTTTAGTTGTCAGTTTTTAACGAGTGAATGCTTAGCATGAACGAAGTTATAGCGTATAGCGGACAAATTTCACTCGATCCCTCGGTCGATGGCCACAAGTTGTAAACAATAATGTATGCGTAGTGCGGTAATTTATGCATTATCAGTAAACAAAATGGCGTCTGGCGCGATCTCTTCTATTTTTCAACACGGTATTTTCACTCCTACAATTACAATTAGACACCTTTTTGGAGTTCGAAATTGAAAGAAAATAACCCTAAAATAATACTCGACCGCCCAAAGAGGAGACATTTAGAATATTAAAAGTGAGTCACGTTTGAAGTTCTTCGATTCGATTCAAGCTCTGATGAAGACTCAAGCTGTCGAAACTTTTAAAAACCAAGCTGCGGACTTCAAGACTTAGGAAAACACGTTAAATTTTGTATCTTCTTTATACCAAGTGTATGAATAAAATCTAATTTATCTGAATCATTCTATATTTTCTTTTGCTACCACTATGGAATTCTATGATATTTTCTTTTGCTTGCGTCTGAACTATGAAAAACCCTTCAATGCTTTTTTTCCAGCGTATATATTTAAAGCGAACTGATATTAGTACCTGTGTTTCTCATACTTGCGGGAAAAAAAAAAAAAAAAAAAAAAACGTTGCCTCCACCGGGATTCGATCTCGCGACCTTCGATACGCAAGATTCCTTTTTTGACTCACGGGGGACACCCACGGGAGCGGACTGAGGCCCTGTACTTTTGCTCCGCTGAACGAATGAACGACTATCGCGGGCTCAAATGAGATTCACCGTGGACACCAAGTTGCTGTTGTTTTGAGCTGGAAGTGGCTTGATTTACTCACCAAAGGACTGGTTTCAGTGGCTATGTTCATCTTTTCTATTCATGGATCTATTTAGACGTTCGACAGTGTTTTTTGGCTCACCCCCATATTTCCTTGGCGCTGGCGAATGGACTCGCATCATTTGTTGAGTTATTTCTTTTATTTAAGTCTTACCTCAGCTGGTCCAGCGCGATGGACGATGTTATCATATGCATGTATGTTATTTTAGTTGCATGAATGGTTGAAATAATTGTAAAATATTATTATCGCGAACGACTGTGTGAGGAAGCGTTGCGTGACGGGGGACAAAAAACTAAGATTTACCTGTCATTTTCATATGTTTTTTTTAATAGGAGAGCAAACCCATTTTTGATAATTTAACTGTAGCTAATTTTAGTCCAAGAATTACAACTTCATAGATAACTGAAGTATTTTCTTTCCAAGAGTTTCGTGTATGACAGAAACTGAAGACGAATGAATGTTTACATATACAATTAATTTTATATTGTGCGTGCGAAGCACACACCACACAAACAAGATCAGAATGTTTTGAAATGATTGAAATATTTTATTTCACGAACAGCAAACATGCTTTAAAATAAAACTCAAACCAGTTCGAACAAATTAGGCCGAATATTTAAACGACGTCTAAAAAGTTAGTTAATGAGGTCTACAATCAACTTATAAGCAGGTCAGTCTAAGTCGCTAAATGTTTTTTTAGTCTGTGTTTATATACACCTTCTAAACAGGGTTAACGTTTACTGTACGGTTATGAGCTTAAAATATATACATTTAGGTTGGCCAGTCAGTTTAAAATCGTATTAGGCCATGGTTTTGTTAAACCCTGTGTAACCTTGTTTTTTAAAAATATTCGGCCCATAAAGTTGGCGATTATCGCCCGGGGATTATCGAATATCCGATGAGGAGTACGAATTAAAGACTTTTTCGTTTGAGTTTCCATCTCCGACCAACACTGATTTGGACGTTGAATTACGAAATACACCGGCTTGCGTGAATTGCCGCGGCGGAATCTTATTGTTCTTGTTCGAGGAATAAATCGAGACTCAAAACTCGAAACTCGATCTCAAAAACATCGAGGACGAGACTGTCAACTTACATTTACCCGGTACTTACTGCATATTTCTATGTTAATTAATTTCTTTACTTTTCCATTCACGAGTTGGCCACATAGTGCCTTTGATTATAAAATTCGTATTATTAAACCGAATGTCAGTTAACAGATAATGCAAAGGGGAACTTGGGAATTATTTAGTGGAGACTAAACTAAGGAACTGTTGTTGAAGAAGCTTGGTTATTGCAGTTTTATTGTGATAAGAAAACTGTTTGTTACATAAGCGATGTTTTTAATAATACCGCTCAAAAACGTCTACTGGATTACAAGTTGTACAACATTTTACCCTTGACTCTCAAGCTCAAAATATCTATTCTCCTTTCTTATTGTCCTATATTACATCAATGTTAGTTGTGAGAATTTGGTTGTACATCAAAACAATGTGTTAGATGATGATTTTCTATATTCTCATCACCTGTCTGCTTGTCAACTGTTTATTGATATTAAATGAAGAAGTGCTCTCAAGTTGAAATACTCAGAAAAAACGTCTGAGCTCACCAACGGGAATCGAACCCATGACCTTCCAGGTGCCGGTTCGATGGGTTCGATTCGCGTTGGGGGCTCAGAATTTTTTTCTGAGTATTTCGACTTGAGAGCACTTCTTCATTAATTCACTTTATCCAAGTCACGCCATTCCACTTATCATGTATTGATATTGTAAGGCGAAATAAGATGTGGATCACTCTTGCTAATTAAAAGGGTTTTAATAAAATGCTCTCCTTAGAGAAACCCAAGAAAAAGCTAATAGAGCGTTTTGACCTTTTGGTGTTCACAAACAATGAATTTTCTCTGCTTTGGCAAATGAGTTCTTTTTCTTCTGCAAACATTTTCTGATAACACCAATTTTGTCACAAACCGCTCTCTTCACAAACCATCAAAAGCTGCCTCCCCAGTGTGGCCATATATTTGGAGTTGTAAATCTATTTCTTTGTAAGCATTCGTCATTTTTCTCAGCTTCAAAGCTCGTCAGTCACTCCGGTTCCTTTGGATCGAGGAGCATTTCTAACGGGTTTGTACACTGTATTTGTATGTCGGCAACAATTGTTCAATATTTATCTAAAGGGAAAACAACAATTCGGGAAATTGACCCCGTGTAACATCCGTTCCATTCGTAGAGTATTCATCGTCCATAAATGTGAATGTTACACTGAACATTTGACAGAACTGACACAGTTTACTCCATATAATGAAGGAGAGCCTGATATTAGAGCCCTTATGCAGTACGTGGTGTTTTTCTTCAAACTGATTATTTTCTTGTGAAACGACACTTTAAAACCATAATAGCTACCTTTCTTGCACTGTAATTCCTCTGAGGGAAATTGTCCAGTTTTAGACACCAAAACTGATTTACTCGCAGTGTTGATTACTTCCAAGTCTACCGAGTAAGTATTATTCTCAGTTCCAAAGAAGCACACTCCGGGTAGCATAATGTCCTTGTTCACAGAGAAATCGATGACGTCTCTACTGCCATCATACCTCCAACCAGTGGCACTTGAAGATTCAAATCTGTAACATCGCTGAATATCACCTTCAAATCCAGATCTTTTGGTTTCTGGAAATCCCACTGGAGTTGACATCGAGACTGAACTCAGATATTTGATAATACGGACGATTTCTTTTGGTCTTAAGATTTCACTGTCTAAACACCACGCTAGCGAAATCTTCTAGTTTCATTGTTGGGAAACGTATTCCTTTGACTGTTTTCTTCTCCAAGAATTCTTCTTTTCATCGCACCATCTGTTGCTAAACCTTGTCTTTCACATTCCTTTGTTGCCCACAAGTCAACAGCTTTTAAACAGTTCTATCTCTTCAATCGTCAGAGTGTCTCTTATGACTACTGCTTCAAGTAAGGACCTCTCGATTGTCGCAAATCCATCCGATTTCACAGCCTCTTTTGTCTGTTCATCTATCACTTTCGAGCATCGATCCACTAGATTTTTCTCTTCGTTTTTCTGAGCAGAGGGCAGGATGCTGAATACATTTGATGGATCTAAGTTATCTCGCAGATATTAGTGCACTGATCAGCCAGTGAAGGCACCATGTATTTCTTCGCCAAATACAACACTCCCATCACATTACTTCCGCTCAAGATCACTTCATCGCTGTATATGTAACGAAACAACTCTAACAGACTCTCGTACTTCCAGTCATGCAGTTCAATGGAGTCTCCAGTATCCGCCAGCTCACCGTAAAACATGGCTTCAAACACAGGACTGCTAATCGCCAGCACGAACTTGTGAGCTGGAATCACTTGTTTACTTTCACTTTCGCCTTCCGTCTTACGAACAACAAACTTCACATCGCTGAAGAGATCGTTGTTGAACATAAACTTGTTTCTTTCTCTGATGGTGGGTCTTGTTGTTGCCAGTTTTCCTTGACGACAGACATCGCTTCTTTACTGGTTGTCAGAACAGTTACTTTAATTCAAGCAAATTTCGGTTTGCCAGGCGGTGTAGTTTTCGTTCGAAATTGGGTGGCAACTCGAGACAAGCGGTAGCTTACAAAATTTGAATATAAAATTACTTAGCAGGAAGTCATCACGCACTCAAATTAGCGTGACCGAGAAATTTTTCCAAATCGGAACCAAGTCAACAAAACAAATAAATCTACTTCAATGTTTACAAACACGCAAACCACGATAAGGTGTTGTTAGGGATACAAAGATTCAAACTAGCGTGTGTACACTAGTGTTTATTCCTGATTGCAGCAATAGTGGCCCAACGAGTACACGTAGGGGGGTGATTTATTCGGGAGCTTTGTGGGCTGTCACCAAAAATGGGGCGCGGGGATCCACAACCATCGATTCCAGGCTCTCTCCTCCTTTTTCCCTCGCCTGTGTCGTTGAGGGGAGAGGGACCATGGTTGCGGGGCTGGGTCACGTGACCACATCCAAATTCTGGGGTGGTAAAAAAAATCCAGTTTGGAGGGTAGGGGTGGTCACGAGTGTTAGAGTTGTTGCTGTGACAAATTCTCTACCATGCGAGGGCTCGAGAGCGTTGCCTAGAAGAAACTCTGAGGTCCAAACTTCGCAGACTGCAGCAGGTCTTCAAACAACTCGCAAGAAAAGCAAGCACGAGAAAAACGTGTTGTACTAATAAGCTTACATGCGGTTATTCAAGCTTCTTGCAGGCTTTGTCAGGCAGGCCGGTTGGCGAGGATCACTGGCAATAAATCTTTTCGCAGAAAAACGCCTTTGCGTAATATGCTCAGAAACTAACACTTACGTCGGACGTTTTAATACAAACGGAAATTTTGTCCATGGAAGAACCAGCCCGTGATCATTTCGGTATGGTGAACAGCTTTCTAACAGGTAATGAGTTTAAGTGATCGTTAAATTGTATTTCACTTGCAAAAACTGCCGATGGAGAAAAAATATTCCATTCGTCACACAGTTCCGGATTGACATTCGTTGCCGTACAAGGTTGTTGATTTTCAAGGAACCGCCGGCGGGCGGCTTCGAGCGGTTTGTTGTTGTAGATTTTTTGACACAGAAAACTATATTACAGTCAAAAAAACGACAGAATCAGTTAAGAGAAAATAGTAAGCTACTCTTTTATCCTAAAATTTGGACTATTTCGCTCCTGATTTCGCGCCAAATGAATTTGTAAATTAAATGCCGTTGTGTTTTAATTTACCGGAGTAACTTCACAGGGTCAGTGAAACGGTGAACGAGCTCGCCCAAGCTTATTGTTGTTTTCAAAGTTGGTTTGAGACCAAGGTTCCTGGTTTACAACCTCGTTTAGCTTTTACGATCATTAACTTGTCTTCTTACTAGTATATTCTGATTATATACTTAGAAATTTGTGTTCGCAAGGCGAATTTTCCATTCTTGTAATATAATAAGTTTCGCGCCGCTGCTTTTGTGGCTCGAAAATATCCGTCAGCGTAATACGTGTTCATAGGGCATGAATTCGAAGTTGTACAGAATAAAAACAAACGTTCCATACAAATAGGCCTGTTTCACTTTTAACATAATCTCGCCGTATAAAAAAAGCAGAAAGCAAGGTAGACTTGCCACAAGTCGTCTTCTTTGAGCGAAACCGGGCGAACGCGCGACAACGATCGAGGAACGTCGCGAGAAGGACGAAAGGGAAAAATAATATTGGAAGGGGGCTTTTAGAAAGTCTAAAAGGCAAGGCTGTTCCAATTTGAACCGAGCTCGATTTGCCCCTTCGATCCCCTTGTTAGTAATTATTGTTCACCTTGACAAAAACGTCCTCAAAGACCCACCCTCCCTGCGGTATTGTTGTAACCGCCATGGGTCACGTGACCAGGCCGCAACCAGGGTCTGCTCCCCTCAACGACAAGGGAGGAAAAGGAGAGAGAGCCTGGAATCGAGTTGGGCGGGGACTTGGCGACGCGTGGACGCGCGGGGGGACGCGTTGGGACGCCGAGAACGGGATGCGGCGGACGCGGGATACGGGGACGTCAAAAAAATATATAAAATATCTAAAAAAATATGTTGATATTTGATCCTAGAACTGTTAGTGAAGTGCAGCGAAGACGATCGATCGTTGTGTCACGTGACAAAATACTCCACGGATTCCTGGAGTATTTCACCAGGGCTATTGCCTTAATATGTATAGCCCCAGTTGGTCTATAATAGTACTGATTAGCCCCGAGAATAGCGCTGATTAGCCCCGAGAATAGCGCCCCGGTTAGCCCACTATAGCCCCGAGAATTGGTTAGCTTTCTTTTGTGGGCAGGTAATGTCTGATCTGATTTTGGGCTATCCATTCTAGTCACGACCATTTCACCAGCGTGGCCCCCAGGGTCTTCTCCGCGCCCAGGCCGCCATCTTGAAAGCGGTAGTAGACCTTGGGAACGAGGTTTCTTCTTTCCCCAAATGTCGTCCATTTCCACGAAACACCACGAGACTTTATACCAACTAAAAACGATACTAAAGTCCAGCCTAAAAAACGTTCCAGCACCAGGTTTCATTCGTTCATATTTTGTTATTATTATGTTATTATTTATTTCATTATTTTTTTATTATTATTTTTATTTCAATTTCATCAATAGGCGGCTGGGAAACATTGCTAGTTAATCCCAGGTTATCTACCAACTTTTTTCAGGTAGCCCTTTCAATATGCCCTCTGCAGCTTGGAGTCACGTAACACCCGTTGTTTATTTAAAAATTCTATTATGAGTCTATGACTTATAAAAATATACCAGAAATGGAAAAAGCTTGATGATCAGCAAGATGACCAAGTTTAAGGCTCCTGGTGTGAAATGTTACGGCGGATTGAATGTAGGAAACATTTAAAAAAATAATTATGTATGGAAAAAGGCCACTAGAGAGCAACTGAAGACCCAGTCTCTCTAGTGACCTTTTCTAAACAAACCCCTAAATTTTTTATACATTTAAACCACCAGAAAATTTTCAGGAGTGGTTACAGTGGTAGAAGCGACGCAGTTGTAAATCACGAAAGCTTCAGTTGGCAAGGCCGTGTAGATTCGTGATAGAATTGTGTGACAACTTGACACAAATTGTGAATATAGTGTTACTTAGCAGGAAGTCATCACGCTACTCTGATAGCGTGACCGAGAAACGTTTAAAATCGAAAACGAGTATAACACCATTCTGGTTCAAAGTTACACAGACACAAACAAAGTAATGTCGGTCCTTGCTAAGAGCTGAGCTTTGCGAGAAAAGCCTCGATCATTGGGCAGAAACGTTAAGAAACTTTGTTCAGGATATGAAGAGTGTTTCCGCGCGTGATTAATTTGGAATCTTTAAAAATGAAAATGAATAACAAAGTGTAGCCTTGAAATTTAAATGCAGTTGCTTAACTTGCTAACAACTCTGCGAGGATCATTTTATTCATTTTCAAAGTGTCGATAGCTGTAAAACAACATTGAGCACAGCTTGGACATATGCAGGCAGTGTGCTGCAAATAAGTAATTTTTAGTTGTCAGTTTTTATAAAATTCGGATTTATTAACCGAATGTCAGTTAAACTGCTAATGCCAAAGAGGAACTTGGACATTGTTTTTAGTGGAGACTAAAACTAAGGAACTGTTGTTGAACAAGCTTGGTTATTGCAGTTTTATTGTGATAAGAAAAAATGTTTGTTACATAAGCGATTTTTAATAATACCGCTCAAAAACGTCTACTGGATTACAAGTTGAACTACATTTAACCCTTGACTCTCAAGCTGAAAAATATCTATTCTCCTTTCTTATTGTCCTATATTACATCAATGTTAGTCCTGAGAATTTTGGTTGTACATCAAAACAATGTGTTGGATGATGATTTTCTATAATGCTCATCACCTGTCTACTTGTCAACTGTATTGATATTGTAAGGAGAAATAAGATGTGGATCACTCTTGGTAATTCAAAGTTCAATAAAATGCTCTCCTTAGAGAAACCCGAGAAAAAGCTAATAGAGCGTTTTTCACATATTGGTGTTCCCAAACAATGACATATTTCTCTCCTTTGGCAAATGAGTTCCTTTTAAAAAGGCAACTTTTATTTCTGCTTTTGTTCATGTTGACTTTTAAGAAGTTTTCGATTTTTTCCCCAGTGTGGCCTCATGTTTGGACTGGTAAATTCTATTTCTCTTTTTAGCATTCGCTATTTTTCTCAGATTCCAAAACTCGTCAGGTCGCTCCGGGTTACTTAGATCAACGATCATTTTCAGCCGGTTTGTATTTGTATAAATCGGTCAAGAATTGTTCAATATTTATTTAAAAAGAAAACAACAATTCGGGGAAAATTGACCACATGTAACATCCGTTCCATTCGTAGGGAATTCAGCCTTCATAAATGTGAATGTTTACACCCGAACATTTAACAGAACTGACACAGTTTAATCCTTGTAACGAACGAGAGCCTGATATTTGAGCGCTTATGCAGTATGTGGTGTTTTTGCCTAAAATGGTTTTCGTGTCAAACAACACTTTTAAAACCATAATAGCTACCTTTCCTCACAATGTAATAGATCTGAGGAAAATTGTCCAGTTTTAAGACACCAAAACTGATTTTACTCTCAGTGTTGATTACTTTCAAGTCATGTACCGAGTTATGTATTATTCTCACTACCAAATGAAGCACACTCCGTGTAGCACAATATCCTTGTTCACAGAGAAGTTGATGGCATCTCTATCGCGACCATAACCCCAACCAGTGGTACTTGATCCAAATCTGCCAACATCGTTGAATATCACCGCAAACTCCAGTATCTTTTGGTTTCTGGAAATCCCACTGGAGACGCTCGAGACTGGATTCAGATATTTGACAATACTGATGATTTCTTCCGTAGTTAAAAGTTTAATATCTAACACCACGCTAGCGAAATCTTCTTCTTTCATTGTTGGGAAACGTATTCCTTTGACTATTTCTTTCTCCAAGAAATTCTTCTTTTCACCGCACCATCTGCTGCTAAACCTTGCCTTTGACATTCCTTTGTTGCCCACAAGTCAACAGCTTTAAACAGTTTTTTATCTCTTCAATCGTCAGAAGTATCTCTTATGACTACTGCTTCAAGTAAGGATCTCTCGATTGTCGCAATCCATCCGATTTTTACAGCCTCTTCTGCCTTTTCATCGATCATTTCCAGCATCGATCCACCAGGTCGTTATCTTCGTATTTCTGAGCAGAGGGCAGGATGCTGAATACATTTGATGGATCTAAGTTATCTCGCAGATATTTCGTGCATTTATCCAGCCAGTGAAGGCACCATATATTTCTTCGCCAAATACAATACTCCCATCACCATTACTTCCGCTCAAGATTACTTCATCGCCTGTACATATAACGAAACAACTCCAATAGACTCTCGTACTCACAGTCAGGCAGTTCAATGGATTCTTTAGTCTCCGCCAACCCACCGTAAAACATGGCTTCAAACACAGGGACTGCTAATCGACAGCACGAACTTGTGAGCTGGAATCACTTGTTTACTTTCACTTTCGCCATCCGTCTTACGAACAAACAAACTTCACATCGCTGAAGAGATCGTTGTTGAACATAAACTTGCTTCTTTCTCTGATGGTGGGTCTTGTTGTTTGCCAGTTTTTTTTCCTTGACGACAGGACATAGCTTCTTTACTGTGTTCAGGACAGTTACTTTAAATCAGAAAATTTCAGTTTCCAAGGCGGTGAAGCTTTCGTGATAGAAATTGGGTGGCAACTCGAGACAGCGGTAGCTTACAAAAATTTGAATATAAAATTACTTAGCAGGAAAGTCATCAACGCACTCAGATAGCGTGACCGAGAAATTTTGCAAATCGAACCAGAATCATTCTACTTCAAAATTTACACACACGCAAGCACTGACAACGTGTTTGTTAGGGCTATTCTTTAAAGATTCAAACAGCGTGTACACTAGTGCTAATTCCTGATTGCAATACGTGGCCAACATGGCCGTGGGCGTGATTTATTTGGAGCCTTTTGAACGTAAAACGAATAACAATGTCGGTAGCCGTGTGATGCATGGTAGACTGAGCACAACTCATCATTGTCGGTTCATAGGCCGGTAAAGTGGCACACAAGCCATTTAGCATTAGGCAGCTGGGAACATTGCAACTTTTTGTTATGTAACCCTTTCAATAGGCCCTCTGTAGCTTGGAGTCACGTGACCTGCCTGTTTATTAAAAAATTATATTATGCAGCTATGACTTAAAAAATATACCAGAAATGGAAAAAGTTTGATGATCAGCAAAGATGACCAAGTTTAAGGCTCCTTGTGTGAAATGTTACGGCGGATTGAATGTAAAAATATTTAAAAATAATTATGTATGGAAACGTCACTAGAGAGCAACTGAAGACCCAGTCTCTCCAGTTGACTTTTTCTAAACAAACCTTTAAATTTTTTATACATTCCAGACCACGAGAAAAGTTTTAAGGAGTGCGGTTAAAGAGGCAGAAGGGACGCAGTGTAAATCAAGAAAGTTTCAGTTTGCAAGGCCGTGTGGATTCGTCATAGAAATTGTGTGACAGCTTGACACAAAAAACTGATGTGAATATAGATTTGCTAAGCAGGAAGTCATCACTTACTCCGATAGCGTGACAGAGAAACTTTCTGGTTCTCAAGGTTACACAGACATCAACAAAGTAATGCGGTCTTGCTAAGAGCGAGAAAGTTTGCGAGAAAAACCTCGATCATTGGCAGAAAACTTTCAGAACTTTGTTCTTGTTCAGGCTATCAAGAGTGTCTCTGAGCGTGATTAATTTGGAATCTTTAAAAAATGTAAAATGAGTAACAAAGTGTAGTCATGATTTATTTATTTTTTTCAGGCGTTAAAATTGCAATTGCTTAAAATTGCTAACATTCTGCGAGGATCAATCAATTCATTTTTCAAAGTGTCGATAGCTGTAAAACAACATTGAGCACAGCTTGGACATATGCAGGCAGTGTGCCACAATTCAACTGGAATTTTTAGTTGTCAGTTTTTTATCAAATTCGGATTATTAACCGAATGTCAGTTAACTGCTAATGCAAGAGGAACTTGGGCATTTTTTTAGTGGAGACAAAACTAAGGAACTGTTGTTGACCAAGCTTGGTTATTGCAGTTTTATTGTAATAAGAAAACTGTTTGTTACATAAGCGCATTTTTAATAATACCGCTCACTGAAAAAACGTCTACTGGATTTCAAGTAGCCTGCGAGCAAGCTCTCTTGGCGTTTGCTCGCAGGCTAGATTTCAAGTTGTACTACATTTAACCCTTGACTCTCAAGCTCAAAATATCTATTCTCCTTTCTAATTGTCCTATATTACATCAATGTTAGTTTTTGAGAATTTGGTTGTACATCAAAACAATGTGTTAGATGATGATTTTCTATATTCTCATCACCTGTCTGCTTGTCAACTGTATTGATATTGTAAGGAGAAATAAGATGTGGATCACTCTTGGTAATTAAAAGTTCAATAAAATGCTCTCCTTAGAGAAACCCGAGAAAAAAGCTAATAGAGCGTTTTCACATATTGATGTTCCCAAACCATGACATTTCTCTCCTTTGGCAAATGAGTTCTTTTAAAAATGGCACCTTTTAATTCTGCTTTTGTCCATGTTTGACTTTTTTAATTTTCTATTTTTTTTTTTCACTAGTATGGCCACATGTTTTGACTTGTAAGTCTATTTCTTTTTTAGCAGAACCTTTTTTCTCAGATTCAAAAACTCGTCAGGTTCAAGGGGACATTTTTAGCGGGTTTTGTATTTGTATCAATCGGCAAGAATTGTTCAATATTTAATTTAAGGGAAAACAACAATTCGGAAATTGACCCCGTGTAACATCCGTTCCATTCGTAG
The DNA here is from genome assembly GCA_029204205.1 of Desmophyllum pertusum. Classification (NCBI taxonomy): domain Eukaryota; kingdom Metazoa; phylum Cnidaria; class Anthozoa; order Scleractinia; family Caryophylliidae; genus Desmophyllum; species Desmophyllum pertusum. The sequence continues at coordinate 9,200 of MU825873.1, read as the reverse complement.
AGTTTTCAGACTTCATAAATGTAAATATTACACCTGAACATTTAACAGAACTGAGACAGATTTGTCCACTCAACGAACGAGGGCCTGATATATAAGCACTTATGAAGTACGTGGTGCTTTTTGCCTAAAATGATTTTCCTATCAAAACAACACTTTAAAACCATAATAGCTACCTTTCTCACACGGTAATAGCTCTGAGGAAAATTGTACAGTTTTAGACACCAAAACTGATTTACTCTCAGTGTTGATTACATCCAAGTCTACCGAGTAAGTATTATTCTCACTACCAAAGATGCACACTCCGTGTAGCATAATATCCTTGTTCACAGAGAAATTGATGGCATCCCTTCTGCCACCATAACTCCAAACCAATGCGTACCTAAAGATCCAAATCTACAACATTGTTGAATATCACCGCAAACTCCAGATCTTTTGGTTTCTGGAAATCCCACTGGAGGACTTCGAGACTGAACTCAGACATTGGATAATACTGACGATTTTCCTCCGTAGTTAAAAGTTTACTGTTTAACACTACGCTAGCGAAATCTTCTTGTTTCATTGTTGGGAAACGTATTCCTTTGACTATTTCTTCTCCAAGAATTCTTCTTTTCACCGCACCATCTGCTGCTAAACCTTGTCTCTCACATTCCTTTGTTGCCGCACAAGTCAACAGCTTTAAACAGTTCTATCTCTTTAATGACTACGCTTCAAGTAAGGATCTCTCGATTGTCGCAAATCCATCCGATTCCACAGCCTCTTCTGCCTTTTCATCGATCACTTTCCAGCATCGATCCACCAGGTCTTTATCTTCGTATTTCTGAGGCAGAGGGCAGGATGCTGAATACATTTGATGGATTCTAAGTTATCTTGCAGATATTCAGTGCATTTATCAGCCAGTGAAGGCACCCATATATTTATTTCCCAAATACAACACTCCCATCACATTACTTCCGCTCAAGATCACTTCATCACTGTACATATAACGAAAACAATTCCAACAGACTCTCGTAATCACAGTCAGGCAGCGCAATAGGATTCTCTAGTCTCGCGCCAGCTCACCGTAAAAACATGGCTTTCAAACACAGGACTGCTAATCGACAGCACGAACTGTGAGCTGGAATCACTTGTTTACTTTCACTTTCGCCATCCGTCTTACGAACAACAACCTTCACATCGCTGAAGAGATCGTTGTTGAACATAAACTTGCTTCTTTCTCTGATGGTGGGTCTTGTTGTTTTGCCAGTTTTCTTGACGACAGACATGGCTTCTTTACTGTGTTCAGAACAGTTACTTAAAATCAGAAAATTTCAGTTTGCTAGGCGGTGTAGTTCTCGTCTAATCTCGTACCCAGATTCACCCTCTGCACGCGAAGGGAGATCTGGTAAAGTTCGATTTCAAGCGCCCGAATATACGGGCCTTCCCGTTGTTCTTAGTTGTCCTTCGGCCACCTCAACTATTTGTCATCTATGTTTATAAATCGTTCTGACGTCCATGGAAGAAAATACACGTAATTGTAAACGATCTTCAGATCCTAATTCCAGAACTGCTACTGCACAACAGTGTTTTTCATACAGAAGATACAAAGTTATGGAACGCTCTTCTAGCCGACGTTCAAAGACAAAAAGTTCCGTCAAGTTTTCCAAAAACTCTCTCAAGAGATCATTACTGGAACGTTGGCAGAAAGATGAGATCAAATAGTTTCTTATATTAATTTAGTGCATTATTAGTTTAGTCTAGCATTAGTTAGTTTAGCATTATTAGTTTAATTAGTACTTTTCAAACCTTGTAAACATGTATATATTCTTAACTATCATTATTTGTAAATTGGCCTGAAAAGCCCTATGGGGAGTGTCCAATAAAATGTATGTATGTATAGGTCTGTTGTGATCGAATAAACACGGATGAATCCTGGAATTCGACGGAGTTATCTGAGGAATTCTTCGAGACAGAGAGGTTTGGAAAACTTTGTTATAAAAGCCACAAAAAGGAAGCTTTGCGGGAGATCGTTTAAAGAAAAGGGACTGTTGACACTGTTTAGTTGTTCTCCCGACAGGCTACCGGAAAATCTCTAGTGTTCCAACGAATATGCGAAAATGTTTTCAGTAGCGAGAGCAATCAGCTACATTAGAATAGACGATATTTTAAGTAGTATCCAATATAGAATAGGCGTTATTTTCGAACTTTACCAGATCTCACTTTTCAGTGTCAGACAGAGTGGGATCTGGTACGAGATTAGTTCTCGTCAGAAATGGGTGGCAACTTGAGACAGCGGTAGCCTTACAAAATTTGAATATAATTTTACTTAGCAAGGAAGTCATCACGCACTCAGATAGCGTGACCGAGAAATTTGCAAATTGAACAAGTCAAAAACCAATCATTCTACTTCAATATTTACACACACGCAAGCACGAACAACGTGTTGTTAGGGCTACAAAGATTCAAACAGCGTGTACACTAGTGTTTATTCCTGATTGCAATAGTGTCAAGAGTGCCGTAGAGCGTGATTTATTGGAGCCTTTTTGAAACGTAAAATGAATAACAATGTCGGTAGCCATGTAATGCATGGTGTAGACTGAGCACAACTCATCGTTGTCTGTTCATAGGCGGTCAAGTGGCGCACAAGTCATTTGCATTAGGCGGCTGGAGAGCAAGACTTTGTTCTCCAGTGGCTTTTCTAAACAAATCCTCTTAATTTTTGAAACATTTAAACCACCCGAAATCTTCAAGGAGTGGTTAGTGGTTAATTTTCATGTAATTCGTATTATAAGCTGAGTATGAGTAGTGAATCGTCAAATAATAATTTGACTAGTTAAAGCTGAAGCTAAAATTATTGTTTTTAAACGCAGCTTTCGTCATCGTGGTAAGTAAGTAAGTAAGTAAGTAAGTAGTAAGTAAGTAAGTAAGTAAGTAAGTAAGTAAGTAGTAAGTAAGTAAGTAAGTAAGTAAGTAAGTAAGTAAGTAAGCAACTTTATTTTACGAGGGTAAACACATAACAGTTAAACACTGATAAACTAGTGGCCCTCGATCCTAGGTATCTAAATTTAAATGGTCTAAAATATGATTTACAAAATTTAAAATAGACTAAAATATATTACAATATAGAATAAACGAGTATGGGTACTAAAATTATGATAAAAATATGTACATTGAATTTCAAAGAACAAATTAGAATTTATATATAAAAAGGAACTAAGCTAAAAAATATTTTTTTAGTGCAGACTTAAAAGAACCAGTGGTGTCTCGTTTCCGTATATTAATAGGGATGCCTGTTCCACAGCTTTATTCCACTGACTTGGAAAGTTCTTCCCCCTTCCGATTCCCTGTTGTAACGAGGACACACTAAGTTATAGTTTCCATGGCGACTAGTCCTGCTATGCAGATCTGAGTTTCTAGCTAATAACTGCGTTATGTAGCTTGGACAGTTACAGTCATCTTTAATACGCCTAAATATCAAACTACACTTCTGAACGTTTATTTCGTCCTTAAGCGGCAGCCAATTAAGCCGTTTAAAAAGCCCCGCACTCCTTTCTCTCGTGTCCGCATCTAGAATGACACGAGCTGCCGTCGTTTTTGCAGTCCGCATCTAGAATGACACGAGCTGCCCGTTTTTGCAGTTTACATACACGTTCAATGTTTCCAATTGATGCCGAACTCCAGATGCACGATCCGTATAACATTATGGGCTTGATAAGTGCGTTATAGTGGTTTTATTGTGATAAGCAATCTGTTACTTCATATCGTTTTCCAGCTCAAAACACTACTTGAGTTCCAGTTTTATTAACATTGAACCCTTTCACTCCTAAGCTCTTATTAGACTGCAAACAGTCGTATTTTTTGCGTTGGTCTGTCAAACGATGCGCGCGGTCTTTAAACGAAAGGTCTTGGAGCGAATGTGAAAACAGAGAGCGGGACTGGGGAGAGACACACGCGGGCGTGTGAGGCTCGCGCGCTTCGCACGCGAGGATCCACGCATTCGGCGATTTGCGCCTTGCGACCAGCGATTTAGAGAAGAAACGACTGTTTTACAGTCTAAAGCTCTTACTGCCATACATTACTTTTTCTGGTTCATACATGAAGCCAATTTATATCCCCTAGTTGATGATTATCTATATTCTCATCACGTGTCTGCTTGACAATGCATTGATATTGTAAGGAGAAATTAGACGTGGATCACTCTTGGGTGGAAGTGAAAGGTTTAAATAAGAACTTATTTATAAAAGAAAAACTTGACGGATCGAAATAATAATACAATTTTCCGGCATTTGTGATTTACTCACTATAAGCTACTAACACAGTCGGGGGAAATCCCGTCTCTGAGATCGGGACTGAGCCCGCGGTTTTTCGTCCCCCGAAGTTGCTAAGCAACATGTCGTATTTGCTTGCGCGATTGCTTTTGGAGTACTCGCGCAGTGCTCGCGCTAGTTCTTGATTGGACATAAGGGAGCTTAACGGAGCTATGTCACGATATTTTAAGCCATTTTGCAAAGTGCTAAATCACCGTCAAATTGAAGAAAGCCTCAAAATAATAGTTAACGAAGTCAGTAGAAAAAACACCAAAGAGGTGATAATGAACCAAAACAGGAACACGGATGGTTTCAGATGGAGAAGATTAAGACGGATTGCGAACGGCGAACCTGAAAACATTGGCCAATTTTTTCAAGATGCGCCATCCGTGACGCAGCTACTTTAAGCACAGACGTTTTTGAACCACGGACGGCAACCGGAAGTCGAAGTTCTCTTTTTTTTTGGCGCGTTTCATTGGCTATTCGTCCGTAACGTCAAGTTGTAAATGCTAACACGAGGGCTCTCCAACTCATTGGTGCGAGTGAAAACGCGCCAAAAACAAGAATATTCGCCTTCCGGTTGCCGTCCGTGGCTCAAAAAACGTCTGTGCTTAAGCTCTTCGATTCCTTCAACGAAAATAAGCTAAAAAACGGCATTTGTTCCCCCGACTAAATTCCAAGAGAGAAAAGCTATCATAAACTGGTTATTTTAACAAGATTCTTAGTTGCTGTTTATCGTTTATTTGTGTTCTTATACGCAGAATGCTCCAGTCCTGAAGAAGAACTCCAAAGACTGGTTTGTCATGCTGTAGAACAGAATCCATACTCACAGCGACTGAAGGAAGCTCTTATCAAGCAGTCATGGGACGGTACTGTCACTTCTGTTCATTTATAGACTACGAGCAGTCCCATACTTTCCTTTATACATCGTCGAGCGGGAAGCGGGAAAAAAACGCGCGGGAAAAAACGCGCGGGGAAAAACGCGCGGGAATAAAACGAGCGGGAAAAAGCGCGCACAAAAATGGGCGCGGGAAAATTGGAGGCGACGCGTGAGGAAAACCTCATTTTTCCTGCTCACCTGTTTCGCTTCTCGCTCCAGCGACGATCTATGAGAGAAAGTAGGAGCTGCTTGTATTCTAGTTCATTTGTTCTTTCTGCAGATGCAGAGCCGCAAGATCTGCCGTCAGTTTTGCAGGAATCCGCGACTTGTCGATTCTAAATTTTAGTCTTATTGTGAGGCCGCCGCCCTCACAGCGAGCCCAGGCTAAAAAAAAACCAAACGGGACCTGTATGGCGAAATTATGGTGATTTTAATGCAGTTTTTTATGGCGATTTCAAAGCGATGATTTAACATTTATTCAATTTTTTTCCACTGTCTTTTTGCAGGAGAATCCTTTGCTGGATCGGTGGACAGCCGCCTGCTAGCAAAAGACATCGGTGACATCGTGAAGAAAATGTGACTTATCAAATTCATCTCAAGGCGTGTGGATCAGTGAACTCAGCCAGAAATGAAAGTTCAGAGAACAGATGGGACGGATTTTGCGTGGACTGTCGTAAAGCTATAACCAAAATATTTACAGAGACGATCACTACGACAGCAAAAAGACATTGAACCAATCAGAACTCGAAGCAAAACCGTGTAGCCGATGGCAAGCGCGGGAAATGTGTAACCGGGCGTGGAAGCGCTGGAAAATTTGTAACCGGTGGTACGCGAAAATCGCGAAAATCGCGCTTTCTGATTGGCTGAGAAGAAAAAATCTTCGCTCTGATTGGTCAGAGCACATTGCACGAGTTCAGGAAGCGCAAAATCAAAATAAACACAAAAATACTGTGGAAACTCATCAGAAAACATTTCTATGAGACAACTGAACAATGTAAGGAATTGTTACAATTCAACTGCTGCGTGAGGACTTGAGCCGGCGTGAAAATTATATTCTGGTTTCAACGACCATGTACTAATTGAGGAGAAAAGCTGAGTTGTGGTGAATGAAGCATGAATTTTCCTGGCTGGAAATGAATAATCTGAAGTCAAGAAATGCTGCATTGTTGTTATAAGCTGTCGTGTGGAAGTGAAGCGGTGAACTGTGTTGTGTATCGAGGTCGCGACTGACGTTAGCTCCAGAATTAGAAAGGTAGGCAGACATGTTGATAGCTAGAACTAGTATCAAAGTGTTCATGTAGTTATAGATAAGAACAGCAAGGGAGCGTTTTAGTTGCTACCTAATATGGGATATCAATGCTGACCCTGTCGGGGGGAACAAGTGCCGTTTTTGGCAAATCTTCGTTGACGCAATCGAAGAGTTTTCCTATTATTATCCAATCAAGAAACAGCGCGAGAACTGACGAGTTCTCCGAAAGCAATCGCGCCAGCATAGGACACGTCATGTTGCTTAGCAACTTCGAGGAATAAAACCGCGGCTCAGTCCCGTCTCGGAGGCGGGATTTCGTCATCAATTGATACTCCGACTGGATTCAAGCAGTATCTCTGGTGTTTTTCTTCCAAGAGAAGTGAGTCCGGCTTTTATCTTCGTATTTCAACGTGCGACTTCGTAAAAAAGCGCCTCTACCAGCCTTGTCCCTTGGCGTTTTCTCCATGGAAACCGCGAAAGGAGAGTTTCTTCGGGACGAGTTAGGTAGTTGATCAGTGGCTACTCTGTGGACGTCATAAATTCGCCACGTCACAGAGAATGCCTGGGTACTAGTCTGCGCTACCACGTGGTTTTAGTGTGAAATAAAAATGAGGCTTTTGTGAGCGAAGAACTATCCCCAGAAACGTGTTATCATATATAGTTTTACTCTATGACCGCCCACCGCCGAGGCGGAGATAACGGTTTTTTATCAGTCAGTTATTCCGATTGTTGCCTGTGCAGCTTTCAAATTTGCAACAATTTACGAAATACATTTATATATTTCACAAAGTCCGTATCCTTCTTTTTAATTACATTCGACCCATGCAAAAAAAACAAAAAAACAATAACAATAACAATTGAAATGAATAAATATTTTTTTTTAACTTGTGTTTTCACGCTAAGAACTGTTTCTCCATGTCGTGTTTAATTGCTTGCCCGTGCACAGGGCTAGCTGAAGCGATGGACCGAGACCGCAGCAGTGGAAGACCCTTATGGAAGCCCCATGTGCCACTTTGGGCCACTTTCCCCCAGTTTGGGTCCTGAAGAATGTGGGTGTGTGATTTATCTCTAAAAAAACAACATTAGTGGAGATTTTGTTATGGTAGAATAGATCAACTGGACCAGGAAATGTTTCATCCTCTTGTGATTCTCTGACAGGCCGTCCTTTCATGGTCTTGCCTTTTAATTGCCAGACATTATTCGTACTTGTTTATCTGCCGGGTGGGGTGGGGGGGGGGGGGGGGGGGGGGGGGGGGGGGGGGGGGGGGGGGGGGGAAAAAACGTTTTTTTAGTTTGGGGGGGGGGAGCTTTTGTTGACTCGACTGTTGACATGAACAGTATGGCCTGGTTCGTCCATGTCTTAGTTGGTCCTTTCTTGGAGACTGCACCCGCTGTGTTCTTTTAAGCTTTGGGTGAGCGTTTGAACTTGTTCTCCTTTTCCTCTGGCTGTTCATTTGGATTCAGGACTCATCAGACATTACTGTTTTCTAATAAATGAAAAAATCCCGACAGACCTAGATATAATCCTAAAATTAAGTTTCATGATAAACTGAAGCCAAATTCTCAATAATGGTAATACAATATCTAGATGGTAGCAAATATAAGAGTCTTTTATGTTTAAGCTTTAAGGCGGGACAGGCACCAAACTTCCTACTGCCCCTCTGTCCATTTTCCACTAGCTTGCCCTTGAAACTTGGGTTGCTTTCCTGAAAAAAGGAATACATCCCAAGCTTTAATAATAGTAATATTTAGTTTATTCTCTCATGGTAGTTTACTGTAAAGGTACGCCATGCTAGATTTTCACAAGAGTACTACAATTCCCAGGGAAGGGGAGGGGGGATTAGCTCCCCTACATAAGGCGATATGATTATGTGTCCTCCCCAAAAGGCTATGGTTTTTGAGCCATTTTTGGGTCTGAGAAAAAAACGGGGTTATAGATTTTAACAACATTTTGGTATCAAATTAGGTATGTTTTTGCCTGCCCGTGTCTGAACATAGGGTATCAGATGTTTTGCCATTGTGGGCTCGGACAGGAGGACAGCTTTAAGGGTCCAGGTCTGGAAATTGGGGTAGGGGGTGAAAATCGCATATTTTTTGGTCTCAAAATAGGTTAGGGTTTAAAGAAGCAAGCAGCACAACCCTCGCCGCACAAATTTTGAGGAGAGTACCCCCGAATGGGTCCCCCCAATCCCGGGACAAAACAATGTTCATTAACTAATTGATAGGATGTTGTGCGCGAAAAAACAGCATTACAACAATAAGAATTCTCATTGTCGTAATGCTGTTTTTCCACCATGCCCTTCAAATATATTCTTATTAATAAACACTAGGACCTAAAGCCCAATTCAACTTACTGTTTTTTTGTGCATCCGACGAGAGAGCCTTGATGTTCAGGGTCTCTAAAACGAACTTCATTGACTCAGGCTGACAGGCTTATTTTTGCAGGCGGCTTCCTCCGTGCAAAAAACCATTTTGCAAATTGAAATTTAGTAATGAGCAGTTTTCCACCAGTAATATAAAATGAATCCTTTTATTACCAATTAATCATTCAACTGGAGGAACAGCTTTAACAAAGTTGTCAATACAATAAGACCTTGATCACACTGTGCAGTGGGCGGATCCAGGGGAGGGCGCTTGGGGAATCCGTACCCCCTATCAGATTCTGAGGGTTTTTTTTTTGTTTTTTTTTTTGCTTTTCAACCAGTATCCATAGCAAAACCATCTCCAGGATCATTCAGAGCCTGAAAAATCTCCAAAGTTCTCTGGGGGGCCCCCCCCATCAGGCGTC
>MU825732.1:0-10023 GCA_029204205.1 Desmophyllum pertusum | reverse complement strand
TTTATTAGCAGCCACAAAGTTTGTTGGACGTGTACTTTCTGGGGGTCGCTACCTTTCGGGCACTCGCTACTTTCGGGGGGTCGCTACTTTCGGGGGGTCGCTTAACTGTTCGGGATTCATTAGAGACCACTAAGTTTTGACGTTACTTTCTGGGACCTCGCTGTACTTTCGGGATTCATTAGGAAGCCACAAAAGTTTTTGTCGTTACTTTCGGGAGTCGCTACTTTCGGGGGGTTGCTACTTTCGGGATTCATTAGAGGCCACAAAGTTTTTGCGTTACTTTTCGGGGAGTCGCTACTTTCGGGGGCTCGCCACTTTAGGAGTGCTGAGCGTATCTAAAGGGACATCATGAGACAATAACCGCCAAACAAACGAGTAACGTTTTCCAAAACGTACGACATCAAGAAGAGTTAAATATATTTGTCGTTAAACAGACCTTTGTAAAAAAAATTGTTATTCATTGTCCAATTGTATAAAATGCTCTCGCTATTCAACTCTATAGAACATTTAGGCCATTCATAATTGTCTTCGTGATTTCAACTCTTCTTGCTAAATACATTTTCGTTTTGTTTAAATGCACTTTAGACTTCTATAGTGTTTTCAATCCAACTTGGTTTAGAATATATTATATTTTTGCATTTAAATCGCTTTTGCTTCAGTCTTCATTTCAGCTCTGTATGTGCTCTTTTGTTTTTCCTGCGTGAACACGTGGTCCTCTCGGGGGGTGGGGAGGGAGTGGGGCGGGAGTGGGGGAGGGGTTCCCTTACAAAAGGAATGGGGGTAACCGTCGTACCTGCTATGGTTAAAAATTCTTTGTTTGGTACCGCTAGGGTGTTAAAAATCTACAATGAGCACTCAGTGTTCATTTTAGAGTTAGAGTTATCCCGGTACCGAAGCCGAAATAACACGAACTAGTTTTGTCTTAAATTTATCACCTTTTAAGGGTAAAAATGAATTCGAGCCACAAAACGAAATTCTAGCTGGTAACCTTTTAGTGGTTCCTTTCAAAACTTTCGACGATCCCCCCCCCCCCCGTCAATTTTATATGGCCGGGAGTCCCCTCGGGGGTTCCTTCCTGGGAGAAGGGGATTTATCGTCGTGTTTTCTCTCGCGCTCTCGTTGTCGCCCCTTTGCGGCTCACTGTTGCTCGTCGATTGAGAAAGAGAAGAAAGGAAACCTCTGGGCCCAGGCTATCTGAGGTCAATTTCGTATAGATTTTTCCATTGCAAATTTGAATCTACCCAGGTTTTTTTAATGAACCTTTTTAAAAAATTTAATTTCTCTTTGATTACTTGACCACCTATCACAAATTCAAAGCGTGGACACATCCAAAGTAAGCAGGACTCTGCACCTTTAAACTCTGCACTATCCTTTGTGTTTCTGGTTTTGGAAAGTAAAGCGAGTCCGATTACTGGTCAACCAGATTGCGTGATAAACAGTCTTTAAAATTCCAAATACGTAACAATGAAAAAATACTGACAACGGGCGCCATATATGAGGTCGAAGTCCATGAGTTAGGGAGCACCCAACGGATTCGTTTCGGTGGAATAGCTGTTCGGAAGGCCTATAATCGCCTCAGATATTCGGTTAGGGAAATGTCATTGCGAACTTTCTAATATGGGAAAATTAATGCCTTTCGTTTTCGGAGAGATAAAAATGTCGTTTTGGGTACAACAACAGGTCAGCTAGGATTTTCGGAAATGCAAAAGCAGCTCATAAACTCGGTAATAAGATTTCAATCCCTAAAATCTTTTGAAGTTGGAAAGTTCAGCTAACGTGTCCGAAACAGATACATTTTTCTTAGCGTTTAAAAATAAGCCATTAAAACTGCACAAAAAACACAATTATAACGTAAAAACGACGTTCCGACACCAACAGGAAAATGTTGTCGTTGGGTGTCCCTGATGAGTGCACTCACTGAAGTGTAAACAAAAATTCTGCTTCTCTGTGTATTATTTACTAATAGATTATAACTGCTGCATTTTCGCCTTTCACAAACTTTCACCTTTGTCGTTTCGCGGTAAAAACCAGCGAGTCGATAAACTCGGTCACACTGTAAACAGTTCGTGCTCAGCATTCGTTCGGAAATTTTTGCTGCTGGGTCAGAAAGTCAATAAGTAGGTCACCTTCTGCAGTTGGCCCTGTCGTCTCCCGCCTTTCCTCCTTTCGCATCACCCCTTGCGCTCCTCTCGACCGCGCTTCTCTCGTTAAATATTAATAGGAGACAAGAGAGACGACTGGGGACGAGTCAGCGTTTGAATCGTAAGCAACAGCCGACCATTTTTGGGAATAATAATTACCAACTGGATGAGTGCTTATAAACAAAGGAAAGTCCCAGTTGGTAATTTATTATTATTATTATTATAAGATAAGTTTTTTAATCTCTGTGGATGCGTGACCTGTACATTCGATCGCGAACCTCTTTTGTGATAGGTAATAACTATTTAAAATTTCATATATCACAAACTTTATTTATGCTAAAAGCTTTCGTAGGTGACCAAGTGACTCGCTCCAGTTACGACCACTTTTTCCAATTCCTGAGGTGGCCGCGTATGAGAGCTTCGACTGTACTTATATGGTATGTTCAGCAGCATGCACCTTATATGGTATGTTCAGCAGGCGTGCCCTTATATGGTATGTTCAGCAGCGTGCACCTTATATGGTATGTTCAGCAGCGTGCACCTTATATGGTATGTTCAGCAGCGTGCACCTTATATGGTATGTTCAGCAGCGTGCACCTTATATGGTTAGTTCAGGCAGCGTGCACCTTATATGTATGTTCAGCAGCGTGCACCTTATGTGGTTATGTTCAGCAGCGTACACCTTATATGGTATGTTTCAGCAGCGTGCACCTTATATGGTATGTTCAGCAGCGTGCACCTTATATGGTATGTTCAGCAGGCGTGCACCTTATCTCGGCGCATTCCTGTTCTTGACAGAACTCTTAGCACTTTCTCTTGTAAACGATCTGTATAAAGCCCCGGTTGTGGACGGGATGAAGCACAGGAACAACAAACCAAAGAAAAGTGGAAGCCAAATGAACCTGGCGTGGAAGTCTGACAACTGACTGTTTTGGAAATTCCAACATCTTGATTATTACAACAGGCATCCAAAACTAGTAGGGCTTCCGTTATCAGTGCGAACAAAACTCGATTCGTTTTTTTCTCTTCAGCAATGATTCTCATGTCGATCAAGCTTCTTCTTTGCAATTGTAATGACGAACGAATGGATGCGTTATGTCTTCTGACAGCGCACCATGCCATGATTGAGAAAATAAGCAACGTTATGTAAAGGACCAATGTAATCCACTGTATGAGTTATGTTTCATGTACAGTTTGGTTTTTCATTGCGCAAGGACATAGAACAGGAGTGATCTTTCTGGATAAAATTGAAAAGTGGTGGTAGCAAATGTTATAGTTAATATCATGAGCACCACAACAAGTGTCCCAGATTGCCATAATCATTCCAATAGATCGGTTGAGGCGGAGAACCATTTATTGTAAAAGGCCAAATTGGAGACTTTAAAATACCGGCTAGCTGCCATGATTATCAGTGGCAGCAACGATGCCCATGTTAAAAAACGAGGAAAGCGAATCCTTGAATGTCGCATAAAAAAACGCGACCAAACGGCCATTTTCCCGCCATCAGAGAGCCAACGGTGAACGGCATGACAAAACAGGCGGTGAAACACGTGGACACATGGCCAGGGACACAAAGAACGTATTTGTCGTTGTGTGAAAACGTGTCATTTCGTACATAACTAAACACATCAGTACATTTCCCGTAAATGCAGCGACATTTATTAGCAATATTAGCCCTCCTTCGATGGCCACAGTTAGTTTATCTCTTGCATCCAAAATTGTGGAGTCCGATCGGCTTTCAGCCATTATATAATGTTGCCCTGGTCAGAGAGAGAGAGAAAATTATTGTGAACGTTTCTGCGAGTGACGTGATCACTGCGGTTTGACCAATTGGACCAATAACACAGTAATAACCTTAGCTCTCTTCCCACCTAAAAATGCGGCCTACCTGTTAATTATTATGTAACTGTATTTCCCTTTCAGTTAGAAGACACTGGCTGGATGTATTTTGTTTTTTCGACCATTGGCTGAAGTCATCCAGTTTGTTACTCAGGTCAAATTTTTAGACCCCCACCCCCAACAACAACAACAACAACAAAAACAACAACAACAAAAAACAACAACAACAACTAGTCCCTTCATTTCTCCGCACAAAAAAATAAAGGAAATAACATCAAGAGAGTGCGGGATATTCATGCGTCACGGGTCCTTTATTCATTCCTTTAAAAGGATTTAGGGTTATTATTAGGGTTGGGGTTAGGTTTTAGGGTTAAGATTAGCTCCGTTCTCCGTTTTTTCGTTTAAGTTCCCACCTTTAGTAACACCAATTGCAATATTTACCGTACCCAAATTCGGTTTTATTAATACGCGAAGATGACTTTCATCGAGTAAAAATGTGTCAGGCGTTCCGATCATCGATGTCGATGTGTGATTGTGTATGGTTTGAAATGAACTGAAAATGAACTGTTTACGGTCAGAATTTCCACCATCTTACCTTGCCTAGTTGCCAGGCCTCTATATTTCGCCGCGGTCAATCCGTTTCGGTCACGTGGTCCGATACGTCACGAACGAATTGACCGTGAAGGCCTGGGAAAAAGCCGTACAGGAACTAGGCAACATCTTACCTTAATTGAATTGTTTGAAGACGATTTTTAGACAACCGCGATCGAGTAGGGGACGCAACGCATTTAATGCAGCAGTCGCTTTCTTGGCGCGGAATTTAGCTAGGTTTTTCTTCGTAAATTCCCCTCGAATTACTCGCTTCGTCAACATTTTCCTGTTCGTAAAATTTTGTTTAGGAAAATTCAGCTCCTAATCTGCAGAATTTTTTACTTGACTTTAAAGTGACCATGATATTGTTGGATATCAGGTCAGTGACTTGATATCGTAGGATATCAGGTCAGTAGATAGAGCTTCTGATTGGCTAATTTGGGTACGATAAATAGAGGTTATTCAGCGGAAAGTTGTGTAATACGGCTGGATATTTTTACGAGTCAGTTTTTATAATAAAAACTGACTCGTAAAAATACCAAGCCGTATTACACAACTTTCCGCTGAATAAATTGTTTATTATACGACATAATTCTTTCCAAAAATATAGGTTTTCAACAGAGTTTTCCGTAGCGTGCGGTCAGGGGGACTGAGACCCGTGTAATACGGTCTCATATTTGCTCTCGTCTTTGTGCGTATTCGCACTCTAAAATGCTATGTCGTATAATACAGCAATTAAGCGAACAACCTCGCAATAATTAAGCATGTCCAATACTCACCACTTGTTCAAGTCGTGAAAGTTAAGATTCAACTCGTGCGATTCGTAAAACAAGGTTTATCATTTGTGAATGTGATGCTTTTCATGAAAATAACATGAAGTGTTATTTTACAAGTGCTGGAACTGCATCTCATTAAGGAAGGGACCCAGTCAACTCGTACGAGTACAACTGGCGAAACTGCATCTCATTAAGGAAGGGACCCAGTCAACTCGTACGACTCGTACAACTGGCGAACTTGACTGCATCTCATTAAGGAAGGGACCCAGTCAACTCGTACGAATCGGCGCGACTCGTACAACTGGTGAAACTGCATCTCATTTAGGAATTGAAGGGACTCAGTCAACTCGTACGAATCGGCGCGACTCGTACAACTGGTGAAACTGCATCTCATTTAGGAATTGAAGGGACTCAGTCAACTCGTACGAATCGGCGCGACTCGTACAACTGGTGAAACTGAAAGATCCAGAAAGACCACAATGTAAAATGCGTAGCGTGTGACAAACAGAATCGAAACAGAACACAACATGAATATTCCTCGTTCTTTAAAAGTGCTACTCGACAAACATAACGCGCCGAAATATATTGCAAAATGCGTAGCACGTGACAAACAAAAACATTACATGTACATGAATATTCTTTGTTCTATAAGGGAGCATTCACAAAAACTTGTTTGGGGGGGGGGGGACTGATGAGAAACTAGCCTGCAGTAAAAATAATTTTAGCGCCCCTCTTGTCCAATGACAAAATTTTCAAGACCCCCCTCCATTCACCTCTGGAATTTTAGGTTCCCCCGCCACCCTCCCCCAATCTCTTTCTTGCGAAAAATTACAAATAAAGTTGCAAAATAAATCTGCCCTATTGAAGTTACCTCGCCTCTTATCAATAGAATAGCCAGTCGCTCTCCATTCGTCTTTTGTTAATTTTGGGGGCTCCCATCTTCATTTAAATTTTTTGGGCTCCCACCTTAAAAACTGGTCTGGATCGGCCACTGCATGGGTCATTCAACCAGTGATCTTTAAATAGACAGTTTGTTTTCCTTTTTTAAAGAAAATGTTGCAGTTTATATATTAATTTGACATTAAAATGTTTTATAAGCTTAACTATTTAATTAATATTGATTTTGACAAACATGAAGATGATACATGTACGTGTACATAATTTTGCATACAAAATGTTAATACAGCTTATATTATTATTGCAAAAACAGAATTAATATCAATAATAATGATACTATGACAAACAATAATTATTATTGTTTGTCATAGTGTTTCAGTTTTGCTTAATAGTACATTATTCGAACAATCAAGGGTTCGCTATTGGCAAGTTGTCTGTTGCTTATTTTTATTTTCAAGTACCCCTTTTGACACTCTCATCAGTCCCCCCCCCCCCCCCCCCCCCCCGGAATTTTTTGTGAATGCTCCCTAAGCGTGCTACGCGATAAATGCACGGCCAAATAAAGTAAGCAATTGATTCAAAATGTTTCAGTGTTTTTAGAACAAGGATATACATATATTTCTTCTTTTCTTTGCGTAACATATCATCGGAGTTTGTAACATAATTATATTTCTGTATTTCTTCCAAGCATGTCCAACTGACTCATCACTTGAAAACAAAACTCAATAGTAAAACATTTTTACTACAAAGCCACTCACTGCCCAGGCAACGGCTAAAGCCTGGTTTCCATATGATCGCAACGATCGCAGTCGCAACGATCGTTGCGATCATATGGAAACCATAAAATGCTGCGATCCTTGCGATCCTTGCGTTTGCGGCCCTACACATCCATACCTATAGTGCACTTTGCACTAAAAATACAATAATTATTCACATAACAACTTCTACGCACGCGCAGGTGATTAATCCGCTGGCAATAGTTGTGATGATTACTTTTCAAGTTGTGAGAGCATGGTTTCGATTCAATTTAAGATAATGTATGGGAAGTAGCTTCTCCCCCAAATCACCCCACCCACCCCTCCCCTGGATTTCACTCATATATATCACTTCTCACTAAATAATGTCTTTATTCATTTGATAAAAATACATATCAAAAGTTACAATCGGTAAAAATGATTAAAAATCTATCTAAATGCGCTTTACAAGTTAAATAAAAAGTAAAAATGGTAAAAAGGTAAAAATAGTGGCTTATCTTTTCTATATTGCTTATTTATATTTAAAACATAGCCTATTAATAAAAACTATTTTTAAAACGCTCAGTGTTTATTCATCTGTAATATACAATTACGGTTCTGACACAATACAAACTTGCTGCTTATCTGCAAGTGAACTGTCACTTCTATATTTACATAAACTGACTGAGAATTTAGATATGTACATGTACTTCCATATTCTTAAAGTTAGAATTAAAACACTTGTATAAAGAGGTTCGCGACTTTTATTTTTTTGTTTCAACAATTTCACCCATCTAGTTTGCTTTGACGAAAACTTAGTAGCACGATATCGATACCGGCTAATTTCCTAGAGAAAGCATTTCTTCCGCTAAATCTCTACGATTTACAAATTCGTGGCACAAGGCGTCGCTTAACACCCGGTAAGTGGCATTTGAACCGTTTTCCTGTTTCCAGCACAATAACATTCGATATGCCTTTTCATTTAATTCCGGCCATCTTGTTTCAATTCCATCAAGCTTTGCCTGAGTAATATTCAGGCGACGCCCAAGGTTCATCCAAGACTTAGCAATGGAGTTGGATAACTTCTCCAGTTCATAATCAGACGGAGTGCGTTCTTCACAGCTGTTTCATAAGGAAGGAATATAGCCATGTTCAGAGATCTAGATTTCACGTGGGAGAAGCTGCTGGACCTTAATGGTTAGGGTTTCGAGCGCTGGCCTGGGTTATTGTTTTGTGTTCCGTTGTAGCAAGTGGGGACACTTTACTCTCACAGTGCCTCTCCTCCACCCAGGAGTATAAATGCGGTACCCAGCGAAATGTCAGGACCAACCTGACAAAAAATGCTGGGGGTAACCTTAGCGTTCCACCGCGGTTCCAATCCGCTCGAGCATGCGCAAAGCGGCGTAAATTCTAGTCGCCCGCGCGCCAAATCCCGCGCAGAACTTTGTAGGAAAAACCATTGCAACAACCCGAAATCAAAACCATGATAGTAATTTGCGAAAGGAAACCAAAGAAGGTAAAAGGAAAAGTTTTAGACTTTTCAAACAAAGTTCAGTATATTTCTAGCCCATTCTGTTGATTTACTATGTTTTTGGACGTTTAACAAAAAAGTTAAAACGTAGTCTTAAAACATGGTGTAATGATGAGGTTTGACGGCGTAGTTTATTTTTGTTTGACGTTTGACCGCGGTGGAAACGTAGTACGATACCTAGTCGCTTCATGTTATGGCGGAAACCGGAGTAAAGCGCTCGACATGATTAGGACAAACTTTAAGAGATGTTACAATGCTTGATTGATAATTTTGTAGTAATAGTAATGGTAATTAAAATTCATAACCTTCACCATAAAAAAAATCATTTTTTAGTTCCAGTTTGCTATGATTTTCGGAGAAAATTTCTTCAATTAATATGTTGCAAGCTGAATGTAGGTTGTGTCCGATATATGGCATCATCTCTGCATACTTCACGTGCCTGTGATTTTAAACGATAGATAGGCACTGAGAGGGTACTGAGAGAGTACTATTAACCCTTGATGCAAAGTAGGTACAAAAAACAGCACATTTTTCTGTACATGTTCATAAATAAGGACCTGCATGAAATCATTTCTGGCATGGAACAGCTTGGCACAAATACAAATCAAACAAAACCTACCGGCCTCAGAAGTACAAATGTCCTCCATCACGTTCATCACTTGCTAGCTGTGCGTATAACAATCATGAAAGAGTAACAGTAAAAATAAGAGTTAATCTTTTGCCGCATGTCCTCATAAAATAATAACAATCATTCGCACAGCCATCTTTGAGCTACATACAACTACTTTGTAGTTTATTAGTTATTATACTGTATTAGTATAATTTTCAGAGGTGAATAATTCACTGCGCCACGCGGTGAATATAGGATTTCAAGGCGTGGCTGCTAAGCTAAGCCACATTTCTTGTGCCAGCAAGTAAACATGGTGACTCGTTTTTGAATGAAATTTTCGTTTACATGTATTCTAAAGACATCACTTCAAGTTCGGGATATTTAAAGCATTGGGAATTTATGTACGTGACTACCAAGACGTTTGATTTAAACGTATTTAAAACTTGTAAACAAAGGTTTTGGTGATGGCCAACCAGGGCGGTTGTTTATGTTGGATCAGAAATGTGCTTCTCTTCAGACCTGAGTTACTCATTTCCGGATGATAATTACAGCTGCTCATGAAGGTCAGCAACGATTAAACAAATGTACCTGATGAATGTCTTTTTCGTAGTGTTCTTTTTGTGTATTTTACTGCTTAAATTGAAGTGTAAATGATGTAACTACGGTATATGCGAGCACTTGCGTGTGTTGTTTTTCATGTTTTAGCTCGTAATTGTATAGATAAACAATAGCCTCCATTTGGCGAGGAAATATGCTCGGATATTTGTCCCTGGACATTACCTCGGTTCCGAGAAGCGAACAGTTTTCGGAGAGGCGAAGCTCAAGGAAAACTGTGAACTTCGAGGAACAGATAATGTCCAAGGACAAATATCCGAGCATATTTTTGAAGCCAAATGGAGACTAG
>MU825731.1:0-10060 GCA_029204205.1 Desmophyllum pertusum | reverse complement strand
GGCCCGAGATTTCAAACTCCGACTCCATAACGAGTGGTGGGAAGGAGCAAGAGGAAATCTATTATTTCTATCACGAATTTATTACGTAATCTGATTGGCTACTCTACTAACGGTACTACTTACGTTTCCATTTGCGTCTCGTGGCGTACTTTTTTTTTGGTTCTTGTCACATTTGACGTCATCTGTACAGATGACGTCAAAATGTGACAAGAACAAAAACGTACGCCACGAGACGCAGTGGAGTGGCCTAACTATTGTTCTTGCCACGTTTTGACGTCTTCTGTACAGCTATTGAACTACTGACCACGGCCCAAATTTATTTGTTTTCTACAATTTTAAGAGATGTTCGCTTCTAGATTTTCACTTGAGCGTACGCTAAAATAATCCATTAACGGCGGATGTACACAGGCTAGCCACAGGCTAGCATAGGCCAGTGTTTTCACCTTATTGCACCCAAATAAAACTTTGAGAAAGCTAAACGGTTTAAAAATAAAACTACAGCTCAACTCAGCGAATATTTCGACTGAAACACATATTTAGTAGCTAACCTCTGTTCCTTCCTGATAGTCTGTGAAGAAAACAATCTGCATGAATATTACTGCTGCCACGTCGCTTTACGGCGAACGATAATCCCGCTCTAATTTCTCGGATTCTCTTCCCAATGACCTTCTGAAAAAGTCATCATGTTTGCTTCAACGTTTTGGCCAAACTTGAACAGCCGATTTAAAATTCGTATTAATGGGTCTACATTGATTTCTAACGGAATATTTCCAGTTTGATGGACATATTTTTTCTGTTCTGCGAAGGAGTTTTGGAAAAATATTCGTGCTGGCGCAGGGCGCTTGTGTTTTCCCGCCATTCGTGACGTCATTCGTCCGTCACAGCCCTACTCAGTGCCTACTGACCAATCATAGCGCGAATTTTACACAGAAAGATAGATAGTGATATCCAACGCAGCTTCAATTTGTAACGCAACGATAGTGGTAACTTATAGTAATCTCGAGCTCATACAAATCTAATTGTTAACTATCCAAGGTTCCAAACAACAGGGAATGCACCCTGAGTCGACGAGCTTGTTTCCTAGTTTCAGGTTTTCCATTGCATGGCTTGGAGGTAGATTCATCCACGGCCTATCTTCTTTGACAGCGTCATCTCCAAGCCATCTTGTGGAGAATGCCCGCCTCGGTGTCGGGAGGTTGTTACCATGTGCACCGTGAAACTGTTTTCATGTGGAAAACAATGCAGTCTCCAGGCTGAAACAAGCGGTGATTAATTGTTAAATTTCTCTCTACCTTTTAATAACAAACTCAAGTAGGTAGGTAGTGAGAATTGAAGACCTAATCACTCCAGGATAAACTTCGAAGAAAATGATTGAAAGTGTATGAAAAATACAGTGTATAAAAGGAATAATAATACTTAAAATCAAAGACTGCTATGGTTAATTATGTGAATGAATATATTAATATGCATAAATTAATAGCGGGGGGAGGGGCACGCCGCCTCCTCTACTACTTTGTCACCATTTGTCGCACTGTAACAAAATTTTACTTAAATAGGACAGCCTCCCATTTAGTCGGGATTGCTGCATGGGGACAGAAATTCAAATATGTTTTTTTTATAGAAATTACGTTTTCACATCCTTGAAGTATTTCATTACAGAATAAAGAAAACTCAAGGAAAGCCTGTCTTAAGAATAGAAATACGACACACGAAACATTATCTTCTACCTCAAGGTGAAGATTTATATTCTCACTGTCGATGAATCCCAAAATCTAAATAGCTGGGGGATTACACGGAGGGTTCCCTTGGAAGTTTAATTTACCTAGGGAGTTACCCGGAGAAGATGCTATATGATCACGTTATATTACCTCCATGTCCCAGGACAACACTTGGTACTGGTCGTTTCCATCAACATCTGGTGTTGGAAGAAATTGTTTTGCTTTCTCCTCGTCTCCTGGTTTGATTTCATAGGAGGGATCAGGACCGTCGAAATGTATAGGCTTGAAATAATGAGGCGACATGTGAGAACCTTTCACGAGCCTAAGACACGTGTGCGTGGAGACTGGGTCCACCGGAAGCCAGATAGAACATACCTAAGTTGATAAAACAATAGTTTTTCTTTCTTTGGCTTATTTTCATACTTTGGTGACGTCATTGTTTATTCATCCGATTTAAAAAGAAATATTACAATTAGAAAGAGCGAGCAAAATGTAGTTATCGTGCCAAGTTTGAAAGGAAACGGCTTGGAAACCTGCTTCAAACGATGCAATTTTACAGACGTTTGTATGGCTCATGGCATTTTTTTGTCACCAGCCATATAAGTCATACAAACGTTTGTAAATTTAACGGTTTTCAAAAGGAAATCGTTCAATATTTAACGTATTTAATATCCCTGATATGATTGGTTGATTTCGAAATTGGGTACGGTTAAGTTGGAAACAATGTTCAGTGTTATAGAGGGTACGCATATACGGGGTACGTGGGCATTCTTCTGTTTTCTTCTGTTGCCATTTTATATTTTATATAATTCACTGTGTAAAAACTCGCGCCGTGATTGGTTTAGAACTGTTATCTATTAGAGTACAGACGCACGAATGACGTCACGAAGCGGGAAAACGCGCGGGCGCCCTGCCTGCTCCAACAAATCCTTCGCTCAAAACAGAGAAATGTTTTTCGTCAAACTGGAAATATTCCGTAGGAAATTCAATGTAGTTCAATTGATACGAATTTTAAATCGGCTGTTCAAGCTTGGCTAGAACTTGGAGGAAAATATGATGGTCCTTTAGCTCATAATTTGTGAACAGAATCCGATAAATTTAGCGGGATTATCGTTCGCCGTTTATAAGCGACTTGCAACGGGATTTGGACTGGAATAATTCAGATTGTTTTTTCCTCATATCAGGACGGAATAGAGGTTAGTCTCTAAATATTTGCTTTTCGAAACATTTGCTGAGTTGAGCTGTAGTTTATTTTAAGCCGTTTAGTTTTCACAAAGTTTTATTTGAGTGCATGAAAACACTGTGGCCTAAACTCGATGTTTGTTGACATAATTTTTATCGGCTTATTTAGCGTACAATCAAGTGAAAAATCCGAAGCGAATATCTCCAAAATTATATAAAACAAATAGATTCCATGTTTGCCGTGGGTCTGTTCAGTAATAGATCACAGAAGACGTCAAAATGTGGTAAGAACATCAGTGACCAACTCGCCGCAGCGGCTCGTTGGCCACTTTTTTGTTCTTACCACATTTTGACGTCATCTGTGATCTATTACTGAACAGACGCACGGCAAACATGGAATCTATTTGTTAATTACACAACAAGTCATGACATTAGCTCTCTAAAGAAAACGATAAGAACAAATAATTTTAAAGCAACGTGCCTGGTGTCCTTCGATCTCGTAATAGGCTTGATCTTGATGCCAAGGAGTTTGTTTGGTTGATCCGCTGTCTTTCACAATAACGTGATTGGAGTACAGGCGCAACCCTCTAGGGAAAAGAAATCACATTAGTTACACTCCGGTAGCTAGTATTCCATGAGTGAAAGAAGTTTTGAAACGTTATACAACTCGCCTGTACTGTGTGATGACCCGATGGTATTTTCCGGAATTTTGGATGGTTTTATACCACAGGTCCAGCACAACCCTTACTTGTTCCAGACAAAAAACGCTGATTTTGATACCCCCTCCTCGCACTCCCCATGGTAAAATTTTCCGGGGTATTATAAAGGGGAGACAGGGGTGTTGAACTTCCCGCTTTACGTCCATTTTACTCCCGGTTCCCCGGCGCCCCTTCTTTAGTTGCTTCCGCCCCTTTTTGCTTTTCCTATTGCGAATTTTATTCCTATTTCCTGGTGGGTATCCTGCTTCCCATTTCTCTTTCCCCGCCTCCCGTAATAGCCATGTCCCAACCACAACCCAAATTCCACTGGGCGGCGATGATTTCAGTCAATTGCAGCGCTTCAGATTGCTGGCGAGCACTGCAGAAATTACGCCTCAGATGGTCCTCTTGTTCAGTGCATCACAAACTACGTGTCCATGGACATCATGGCTAACACTCTCCTCTTGATCGAAGCATCGCCCGCCTATGGCAACACGGTGAGTTGAGCAAAATTTAAGAAAACAGCAGTTCTTTTTTTGCATGAATCCCACTCAGGTTATAGGCCCATCTCCATCTCCCCCCCCCCCCCCCCTGATATGCGCCCGCTACGTTTCCTTATTTCCTTACTATAAATATTCCCACAGAAAATTTCATTATGTTCCAGTTACCTTTACAGCAAGGCGGCCAAAAGTGTGACCACTTTTAATTAATTCACATTATTTCGTGCGGACGCTATCCTTGACTTCTGATTGGATAGTATACGCCACACGTATACTATCCACGTATACGTATACTGGTCACACTTTTGGACGCCTTGCTGTAATGTTCTCACAATTTGAAACTTAACCCTATCCTGCCTGGGGGAGTGGTGGGGGGAAGAAAGTGCCCGCGCTGACTTCAAATTTATCTTACTTAAAGAGCATTCAAGCAATCATAGCCAAACTTTAAGACTTTTCCTAAACATTATCTGGGAATATTTTGGTGTGTCAATTCTTTGATCACGTGGCTTGAATGTTTCCATGGAAACCAAGTTTTGACAGGCCATTTTAGCCAAATTTGGTATTTTCAGCTTAATGTTCAGTTTTCATGAGATTTCCGCTTTCTACGAATAGTTTCCTCCAAAATATTTTCAATTTTTGCAACCTTCTATTGTTTTCGATGTTTTCAAATCAAATTTGGTGATTTTCCGACATTTCTCATCAATTTAAAAATCCAAGATGGCGGATACAAGATGGCGGACATTTTTAAAGTATGACGTTATTTTGGCGTGGTATGATATCATAATTGATTCTTAATTGTCACGAAAATACCACTTTAGTTTCATTTTAATAGCGCAAATACTTTCGAGTACAGATCGTTTACCAAATTTGTTTTTTTTTAGCTTCATAAAATCATAAAATTTTTGCTTTTTACGATGAAATCCTTCCAAAATCTTTGCCGTTTTAGCATCTTTATATTTTTCTTCATTTTTTTCAAAACACATTTGGAGATTTTCAGACATTTTCTGAACAATTTAGAAATCCAAGATTTAGGATCCAAGATTAAAGCTATCCACAATATGCTCGGCAACATTTTGGCAACTTTTCGTATTTTGAGCAACTTTTTTCATTTCGAGCAACTTTTTGCATTTTGAGCAACTTTTTGCATTCTGAGCAATTTCTACCCATTTGAGTCTTGAGTTGAATTAAAATTGCATGAAAATGCTTAGAAATGTTACTTTCATTAGCATATTTTACTTTGTTGGCGATCAGCAGATTTTTTTCTTTAGACAAAATCACAAAAAAAGAGCAACTTTTTTTTAAACATTTTTTTATAAAAATTTATAATAACAATATTTTAAAATTAAAAAAAAGCATTTTTCTTGATTTTTGGAGCAACTTTTGAGCAACTTTTTGAGAAATTACGGGCAACTTTTTGGGAAATCTCGAGCAACTTGTGGAAAGCCCTATCGAAGATGGCAGATTTTTTAAATGTATGACGTCATTATGGCGTATATGACGTCATAATTGACACGTGACTGCCACTAAAATAAAGATTTTCGGATGCTTTACACACCATGTAATTTCATTTTCATAGCGTCAATACTTTTCGAGATACATAGGGGGGGGGGGGGGGGAACTATCTGGCAAACTCGCAATCTGATTGGCTAGACAGGCACCTACTATCGATCGACACGGCTCTCGGAGCGCGCGCACAGTTTTTCTTGCATTACGGCCTATTCCTGGACATAAATAACCGGTTATGTCTGGCCATATATGTTTGCTTTTTATTTTCTTTAATTCACGTTACTGAGGATAAATATAAGGTTACGTGTTCACATTGGACTTTAATTTTCTACAAGCAGTAGAACAATTATTCTACAAAGCTCTATCCTCCGCATCAAAAACAAAACCACATGAAAACAACACGGTACCGAAAGTGGGATGAGCTACTTGGTGTTTAAAAAAAATATATATTGCGTTTTTCTAGATCTCAGCACTCTGAAAATCAGATGCCATCTGTTGAAATGAACCGGGGAGGGGGGGGTGGGGGGGGGGGGGGGGGGGGAGGGGGGGACTCCCATATAAAGTGACGGGGATGATCGTCGGAATTTTTTAAAATAAACCCTAAAAGGTACCAGAATCTCATTTTGTGGGTGTGGCTCGAATTAATTTTCACCTCTAAGAGGTACCAATTATAAGACAAAACTAGTCCTTGTCATATTTGTTCCGGCTTTAAATACCCTAAAAGGTACCCGAATAACTCTAACGGTAGTCATTTTAGAATTAAACACCCCTAAGCGGTACCAAACCACGAATTGTAACCCCTGAAAGGTACGAACGACCACCCCCGTCACTTTTATATCGAATCCCCTCCCCCCCGGAGCAAATGAAGCTGAGAAGGATAAAAAGTGCGTATCAATAGAGTTTGCGATAAAAACTACGAATATAACTTTTATTTAGTTCAGTTGAACTCGACATTATAACAGTTACACTGTGTTATTATTCAACAAATTGTAACACTGTCCAGATATGGCCATGATGCACTCAATATCTGTCGACCGTACTCAACAGATATGCAGCGATATACGTAATTTTGTACGCGCGCGGTAAAATGTTCAAGTCAATTCTTGAAATAAAAGTGGAAAGGGTATTTTTGTTTAGTTGTGTTATCAATTTGTTAAATAATAAAACAATTATCCTGCTCAATCTTGCGGAATATCGCGGCCTGATTTTAGCCAACTCGGCCTACGGCGGCTTTCGGCCTCGTCGGCTAAGTATCAGGCGATATTCCGCGCGATTTCGCAGGATAATTGTTAAATATAAACTCGCCAGGGATTCACATAAGCCGTATATAGCAAACTTCTTATAAATGGTTTGCATAATTACGGATATAGCGCTGCCGGGCAACCGAGTGTACGCAGTAGCACTCAACTAGTTGCTAAGAGGATTGTCTCACGGGAACTTATTAACAAAAACGTGTTTTTCCTTGGTTGTTTTCGCTCGAAAACGAAAACGTGTTTCTTCGTTGTTGTCTGATTTCGCTTCGCCTCGTGTATTTATACGATAAACACTTTCATCCGACTTCGCTTCCCGTTCCAGTAGTAGCACTACTGACCGTATCCGAAAGACTCTCGCTGTAGCATGAAAATGCAGCTCAGACGGATTTTCGCTTGTTTTTTCACGCTGCCGGCGGCGTGAAAGATCAGGCCAAAATCCGCCAGCGCTGTGTTTGCAGGCTACACGCGTACAGCTCTACGCTGCGAGCTTGAAAAAGTTTCCCGGGTTAGCAAACAATGAAGTTTTGGTTGACGTCATTCTTAGCAACGGTTCGCACTTTTGATCTGTTGCCCAGCACCGCTATGTCCTCAAAGAAAAGTGCCGGCTTTCTATCCCCCTCCCTCCCCCTGATTCAGATATATAACTGACATAGTTTTCGTTTAACTGACGAACTAAGAGGAAAACACGTTCACCACGTCAAATATGCAACATTCTAGAAAATACCAGTTAGATGGATACGCTTACTGTATTGTATTGTGTTTAAATATAGAACCCAGAAAGCCCATAAAGATGTCTTTATGTATTTATAGATTTGAAACTCCCCTCCCCTCCCCCCCTTCCCGAAGAAATTGTAACCTCCAAATCGCTCGATCAGTTTTAAAATATATTAGCCACTAATTGTTTCTGTTCATATAATTTTTAGATTTTTTATAGTTTTATATTTGATTTTATATTTTTATTTGTTTTATAGTTGTTGTGATATTCACTTGATTTTACCGACTTATAAAGAATAGATGTAGATATATAACATTTTGTTTTACTTTAACTCACAAGGGCAGTTTTCATTGACTGTGGTTGTGTGATGAGCTCTCTGATTGGTTAATAACAATCATGTACGCAGCACGCCTGTAACTCTTTTTTATCGCTGTGACAAATTGAAACAAATTCAGGGACATTCTATAGGTATTCTAGTTGTTTTGAACGAAATTGGAGCGACGGGGCCGCAAAATGGGTGGCCGGGCCGTTGTTGGATTGTTTCATTCAAAATCTGAGAGCATCGCTATTACGCGAATTAGATCCGTGCAATCTAATCATGACATTTCATATGAAAGACTTCGCACCACGTAACTCCAAATTCGCGCTCTGATTGGATAATTGTTTGTTTTGGTCGGCGAATCAAAACATTTCCAAAAGTGGAAATGCGCTGGACTGGTTCTAGATATTTCCCAATGAGCCTGAATTAAATACACGCGTTTTTGGACTGCGAGCAGTCTCTTTCTTTTCCTAATGTTTTTTGGTGTGTTTTTAGGGCACGCGTCCTCCTCGTTTTTTCACCTAATTTGCATAATTATAACATTTCCGCTCGCAACCAAAGATCTGAGGAGAAAAGACCGACTGCTCGCAGTCTAACGCGTTTTCAAAATGTACAATCATTTTTGTGTGTAGTACTGCGCTTGCGCAGTCAACACTATGCACTTATACCGTAAAATTGTAAAAACAAAAGAAATGTTAACAAAATAAATGTTAACAATGCTCTATTGTTAACATCAAATCGTTAAACAAAACCACAGACAATCGATCAAATCAATAACAAACCACGGTTTCCGAATTAATGGACGGCGCTTCAATACCATACACAATAATGTAAATCAAGTCGATACAATAGCAATGAATCAAGCCTTCGATAAAATGCGCAATAAATCAAGCCTTCGATACGAAATCCTCCCTTCGACGCGATCGCAATGAATAATAATAAATAACTAATTGATATAGCGCTTATTCATTGCTGTTCTAAGCGCTTTACAAAGTATAATGTATAAAAACTAATGAATCAAGCCTTCGATAGGATACCCAATAAATCAAGCGTTCGATGCGATCAAAATGAATCAAGCCTTGATAAAATACGGGATAAATCTAACCTTCGATACGATCGCAATGTTTCAAGCCTTCAATAAGATACGCGATAAATCTAACCTTTGATACAACTGATACATGCATACATACATCGATCACAATGAATGAAGCCTTAGGAAAGAAGCAATGATCTAGCCTTTGATAAGATACGCAATGAATCAAGCCTTCGATAAGTTACGCGATAAATCTAGCCTGCGAGCAAGCTCTCTTGGCGTTTTTGGAGGGAAAATAGAAAGAGCGGGGGAAAGAGAGCTTGCACTTATGTCTCAGAATTTTGAATGCCGCCCCTCAAAACCCCCCGCGTTTCCAGCTGTTTGAGCTGTCAAAATTTGGGCCCCGGCCGCACTAGGCTGACAAAAATTTGTTTGGCACTACCAAAATATACTACAAATTTTGTCTCCGCCAAATTTTCATTTTGATAAACGCGTACGCACTTGAAAACCAAAAATCATGACAAATTATTCGCGAACCACAACATATCAATCACGTAGAAACCGAAAACCTCTGTTGTTGCTGTGAAATTTTGCATTCAACTCAGTCCTCGACAGTCTTTTAAAACCATTACTTTCTAAAGTTTTTACTCTCCTCGTAGTATGATACACAAACTAATAGTAACTAGATAATTCTTTCTTCTCGGACTGAAATTTTTAAACGACTTGCATGTTTCTTGGCCGTTTTCCCCGACTGTCACTGTCACTTTTTAGCGCAATACTTGCACCCGATCGGACCGTGCACTGTTCACTGTTTATGAAGCAAATTGTGCTACTCAAACATCACTCGGTGCTGCTAGCGGGTAAAATTTGGGATCGGTACTAGTTGTACGGACCGAGGCAAGCGAATAATCACCGCTGTAACCTTGAGACCTTGAGATTAATGTGTGTGAATGAATCTGTCAGTTTTGACGCTTGACAAAATTTTGTCCTGCTCTGGGGCAGGACGACGCGCCTTTGAAGTTTGGTAAGGCTTGACAAAATTTTGGTAGGAAAAAAATCGCCGTTCGCAACTTGTGAAACGGAACTGATGACATATATTTTTGCAAACCAAACAAAAATTTGCCTAGGGGCGGGCC
>MU825730.1:0-10105 GCA_029204205.1 Desmophyllum pertusum | reverse complement strand
ATGCGCTTGAAATGCTTTTTTAATTGTAAACTTTTTAAAGGGAGTATTTCACGGTTCGGCGCGATGTGCCGGCTTATCAAGCTCATCCGTTTAAAAAAAAACCAATCACACCCGTAACTGGGGATTGTCGATACTTCAGTAATCACATGCTATAAACTAGTCCAAGCAAAACGACGAATGACCAAGAATTCACAAAAAGATTTCAAACGGATTTCTCCGAGGATGTCGACATTGAATACCAGAATAAAAGTGTGGCCCCGAAGGATTTGATTCTGGTAGTATTCTGGTATTCAAATGGGTTCGACATTCTCAGGTAATCCGTTGAAAGTTTTTGTGAATATTTGGTGCATTTGTCGTTTTTCTTGGACTAATTTTTTATAGTATGTGATACTGAAGTATCGAGAAGTCAGACGTGAGTGTTTTTTTTTAAAACGGATAAAGTTGCACATGAGCGTCCGAACCGTAAAACACTCCGTTTAAGTTTTTTCAATAATCAAGACAAGAGGCAATTTTTCGTTAATGTTTGTGGAGTGGGGCAAAATTACTCCCCCAAGATTCCCCAAGGATTTTCCGAGGACTTCCAGACGAATTTTCCGAAAATCACCACCTCGTAGGGCTCCCTCCGGAAGATTATTCGAATGTGATAGTCTCTTCGAAGATGGTGCCGAAGACTACCCGAGGTCTTTTATCACCCTAATTTTGACCTTTATGTTATTAAGAAAATATAAATCAAAGTTATTAATAACTTGACAATTTAATAAAACCCTTCGATTCCAACCTGAACTATCGTGTAATTATATTCTTCTAGTATTTTATTCTACCTCCATTAAACTATAAACGTAACGGAACATTTCGTGGTACAAAAGTAAGATTTTCCGTTCGATTTTAACACAGTGCAAATATTTTTGTTTATCGTAAAGTTAGTTTTATAGATGCCCTGCACCTAACTTTTGGTTCGCGTAAAGGACTTAAATTTGTGATACTAGTATAATACATGTCGAAGCTCTCTGAGCGAACACTCTCATAAGTCGTGACAGCTCAGACTTACGGCCCGGGGGGGGGGCCTTGACAAAACCTTTCGTTTTGAACTACTAGCTCATACAAACTCTTGTACAGTCGAAGCTCTCTGAGCGGACACCTCTCGTAAGCTGACAAGCTCTACTTACGACGCGACACTTTGACAAAACTTTCCGTTTTGAACTCTTAGCTCAATACAAACTCCTGTATTTACACATTTCCGTAAGTGGCCAGCTCGCGTTGCGGTGGGGACACTTTTTCTGCTCAGGTTGGGGTAAAGGTTCCCGATGGGGTCCGCTTACGGCGCTTTCGACTGGTAGTATTAATACTGAAGCGGTTTCGAAGATTCTTTTTTTTAGCGCCAATTGTTATTAATTTTCGTTTTTCTTGTGGTTGGAATAAGCAAACAATAACCTTAAGTTTTTCTTGCAGGTTTTGTTTTCACAAATCAGCACACGCTGTTGATTTTCAACGTACAAGTCAAATTTTACACTCGAATTAATCATTCTTTTTTGATGTCTAGTACAAAAATTTAACTGAGTTGAAGAAACATTGCAAAGGATAGAATACAAGAATCTAACGAAATAATATAGCAATCTCCACACGTTTTTATGATGATTGAAATATCCGAAAATCGAATCATGACTTTCATTTTATCCACTGAACAAAACTTGTAAGTATGTGAAACCTTTCGATGGTATTCCTTCGCTTTAAAACAAAACTATCCCGTCTCGAATCTCTTGCTAAAATCATGTATTTTGTATAGTTTCACAACGCATCTCCGACACACAACCTTTCTATAATCACAGGGGTTGAGGAGGAATTTGATTCATTACAAGACAAGGAACCTGGTGTTATCGTGTTGGCGTTCATCACGAGGGCACTGTGGCAGGTGATTGCAATTGTATGACGATCTGGTGATAATGTCGCTTTTAACCCGGAGATATGCAACTAGAGAAGGTTGACTGTAGAGTCTTGATGAAGCTTAAATAAAGGACGTTTTTGAGGCCACGGGAAGGCAACCGTAATATCGACTTGTTCG
Organism: Desmophyllum pertusum; assembly: GCA_029204205.1. Taxonomy (NCBI): domain Eukaryota; kingdom Metazoa; phylum Cnidaria; class Anthozoa; order Scleractinia; family Caryophylliidae; genus Desmophyllum; species Desmophyllum pertusum. The sequence goes on along the minus strand of MU825730.1, from coordinate 8,046 downwards.
TCCGTACCGTCAAGTTGTAAATGCTTAGCTAAAGCGAGGGCTTTTCCAACTCCCTCAGCGCGCTAAAAAACAATAACATTCGTATTACGGTTGCCGGTCTGTGGCTCAAAAATGTCTGTGTGCTAAGCTCTTTATTTTGTATTTCTTTTAAATTGAAACATTTATCTACACATTATTTGCTTCTGCTCTAGAATATGAAGTGTATCTGTGTGGAGTAGATAAATTTAAAGACATCAAATGACATATATGATGAATCACTAATTACTGAGAAGTAAGTTAATTTCTCTAAGATTGTGGCCACACCCCATTTTCTTTCTTTCGATTTCTATTTCCACAGTTTTCGGCCGAGGAGATTTTGGCTGGTTACATAACGTATTTACGAAATAATGAACTTTCTACACTGGTTATGCGACCGATAATAATGTTTGAAATTCAGAGTGGGAGAAATTTTAGACAGATTTAAGAGTGCTTCACTTCTGAAGTGTTTCTTTAATTTTCCAATTATGATAAACCTTCCACATGAGAAATTGTTTTAGAAAGATATTACTCAGTCAGTGATTCAAGCTGCTCGGGAAAAATAATTCCCGGGTTCTCGCAACAGGAGTTGAACCTATGACCCTCTGCACACCGGTCAGACGCTCTACGCACTGAGTTACGGGAGACAGCTGGTGGGAGCTCAGTGGTAGAGCGTCCGACCGGTTGTGGCAGAAGGTCATAGGTTCGACTCCTGTTGGGAGAATCCTGAGTTCATTTACCGAGTATCTTGTGTCAACTGACTGAATAACATCTTTCTCCATTGTGTTGTCTACCAAGTTTAAAATATTTTAACCATCATTTCTTTATATTTGCCGGAACGAGGTGACAAAAGACAGGGGTCTACTCCAGAGGGGCTGGATGGGGGGGGGGGGGGGGGGGGGGGGTGATTGACTGCCGACCATTAATTAGCGGACCGACCTTAAGAAACCACGACGGCGACGGTAACGAGAACGTCACAGCATTAAAATTATAGACGTATTATAATATACTAGAGCCATCAGGATAATGCATTTTATCGAGCAATTTGATTGCGTATCCTGCTCATGGTCTCAGAGGCAATATACCCTCTCTACCTTCATTTGAAATACCGCGAAGTTAATTTTTTTAGTCTCGGGCAAAAAATGGCGGAACATTTTCGTTTTTCTCCCTAATTTTTCCTCGGAGTAAAGTCGACCCTTTATCCTTGACCGATTTGTATATTATAAAAACAAATTATTTCGCCCCTCAGGCTTCGTGAATATGGTGAATATTCCCCTCGACTTCGTCCCTCAGGGAATATTCACCAATATTCACAAGCCTGAGGCGGAATAATTTGTTTTAGTATATACCAAAACCAGTGAAATAGCTAGCTCCAAAATCTATAGATGTTATTGTTACCCGCCGAAAATCGGAAAATCCCTTTAAAAGTGCGAACCCTACGCGCGACCAAGGACAGCGGAGGAAAAGTCACATGACGACAACATCAGGCGATCAAACATAGTCTCGTATGTTGCGACTTTGACGATTTCAAGGGGAAATTATTATTTTTTCGTTTTTACTGATGGACCAAAAGCCGGACGAGTTCTATTTTCTTCGTAATTTACTTACAAGTTACTGTCAGTTTCTATTGCCATGAGAAACTGATGTCGAAAAGACTGCAAAGTGCCGTTATAAACTGAACAAGATGGTCAAGATGCTGCCTAACCGAAGAAGTTTTCGTATTAATTCCAGTTCATTAATTTCTCACATTGATGTGGACTGAATCCACCGTCTGATGTTACTGCCTTTTAATTTAACCCGGAGGGGAGAAGCAGTAAAGTTTGAAGAAGCCACAGCATTTGGGCAGTTCTAGATCATGATACGGCAACATGAAAAATTTTCTAGCACGCAGTGAGACCGAGATTCAGTCGATCCGAATACAAAACTAAATCGTTGGCAGCAGGGACTTCTGTTGCTTTTTGAAAAGACACTGCTGTATTCAGCATTGTCAGGTAGGGAATTGCATTTTAAATGTTAGTGTTGGACTGGACAGCCGTTTGGAACCACTTCAAAGACTTTTAAAACTGTTCACGAAAGAATCTATCATTTACAACTGAGGCGGTTGTCACGTTCTGTACTCTTTGTTTTCTATATTCTTAGCGGCTCCTAGTAAACAAAAAATTGTTGCACAACATTTTTGCGCCAGTTTATTTAGTGACACGAATAAAATTCGCTACAATGCATTTTCACCTCTAAATATGCTTCAGGTATTTTTGATAACACAGTTGACGGGCCCCGCGGCCTCGTTTATGGAAGTAATTTCTGCTTTGATCAAAGTAGCAAAACGCACGGTCCATTTGGTTTTTGCTTCGGGGATGAATAGCAAGAGACTATTCACCTCCGAGTCGCTAGCCAATCAGACCGCGCGAAAAAGCACTATTCACGGGTTTGGTATATACTAATTGTTAATAATTACTAGTGGTTCAATCTGCTCTGACACTGTGCGTTTTGCATATTAGTACATTTCTTTAGCCGTCCCCTGCAAAACAACAACGTTCAAATTGACCAAATTCACGGTATTATGGAGAACGTGAACACAAAAACGTGAATTTTTGATCTCCCTCTGCACCATGTTTGGACCCCTTGAATCTCCTTCCCTATTGCAATTTCACGATCCTGGACAATATCGGCCACATTGGACAAAATTTGAAACGTGTTGGAATAATCGCGCAGTTAGTTTATAGGAACCGTGAATTCACTTTTTAAGTGACGTATTTCCATGGCGTCGCCCGGTCGTGGTTGCTAAGAGGTCCCTACAGGTTTTTCAAGAAAATACAGTACGTGAGCATCCCGGAGGGTACTCCTTATATGGCCGTATACGGGGACGTGCCGCTGATAAGAGTATGGATTTTTGGCCTCTCTGCCTGAACAGGGTATATAATTTCAAGGCGAGTTCTGCCCTAAACAGGCGTGTCATAAAATTTTTTATTTAACTGGTCCTAAACAGAGTGTGTATTCTTGTCGTTTGCCCTAAACAGGGTCCTAAAATAGAGGGTGTTCGCCCTACACAGGGGTTTGGGTTTGAATTTTATAGTTTTTTTTTAGGCCCTAAACAGGGTCAGGTGGATAGTTTCAAACCCTTCGCAGATAGGGCAGACCCCAACTATACCAAAAAATGGGGTCACGTACCCCCCCTGGAAGCCTGCAATGTACCCTAGCTTACTTCCAGGTTATTGTGGACAAACACATATTTTTGGTCATCGACAGACGTTCGACCCGGACCACCTTTCCTCCTCTGAGAATAAAGTAATTTTTACTTGCTGCCACCCCCAGCTGCTTTATGTAGTGCATGATTACCATCACGCCCGGCTTTGGTTCTGCAATCTCCCTCTTCTGGTGTAGTCCCTTATATTAGGCCCGGTTCAAACGCTCGCGCTGTCGTCGTGTCGAACTCCAATTGATCAATTAAGTTCGAGCTTAGCGAGACTGTAGCTCCGACGTTTGAATCCGAAGTCGCGCCAGAGTCGTGCATACGTGAACACGCTGCAGTCGCGACCAACGCGACCCGGGCGCGGACGTGATTCCGCCGTGGCAGCTACAGTCGAGGCTACAGTCCGAAGGCTACTAGTCGAGCCTATAGTCGAGGCTACATGTCGAGCTACAGTCGAGCTCCAGTCGAGCTACAGTCTGAGCTACAGTCGAGCTACAGTTCGAGCTACAGTCGAGACTAACAGTCGAGCATACAGTCGCCTAATGGTCGAAATCAATTGATCAACTGAGTTCGACACGACTGATTAGCGCGACCGGTATAATGAAACCAGGCGCTGACACAACGTAATTGTGCATTGTTGCGTTTGTTTCAAGAGGTTTCACTTTGACAGAAATGAGGAGATGCACATAATTAGTATCAGACCAGGAGGTAAACCGACTTGGTAACAGGGGAGGGGAGGGAAAGATTATGAAAAACTCACAGAGGGAGACGGGTAAGTTTTGATATTGTGTTGTTGGTGGAGTCGTGAGTATTTATTGCAAGCCCAGAAAGGTAAGGTTTTGAATGTAGTCTACAATTATTTAGGCACGAGCCGACTGAAAAAAAAAACAACGATCAAAATTGTTAGACATATTCATTTTTTGTATCATGTTTCGTGTACAATATGACGGTTTTCTTATAGTAATCCTTTGCAAAAGTTCACTCCATTACGACGAACAGAAGTAAGTCATTGTTTTTTTGGACTTTTATTTCCGAGAATTTATACGGCCCGTCCATGTACTTGGAACCATTGGTTCCAAGGATTGGTTGCGATTAAGAGGAAAATGACGTCCAGATACTCCCAAAAATCACCTCGCGGGTTGAAATTACTAATAACCAATAAGTATAGAAAATTTGCATGAAGAGCAACCCCCTCTCCTAGAAAAACTTGGGACTTTTTCTTACGTGCAATGTGTCTATACGTTGTTTGTTATCTATAATTTCAACACCCGTGAGAGTATTTGGCGCATGCCTGAACGGTCATTTTCTTGCTTCTAATTCGTAACCAAAGCCTTGGAACAAGGTCAAGTACATGGCGGCCGTAAATTCTCGGAAATAAAAGTTAAAAGAAATTACTTCATACATGCTCGTAATGGATTGAAAATTTGGGCAAGATATCAGTAAGGAAAGCCATATTCGTACACGAAAAATGTAAAAAACAATGAGATATCAAACAATTTGATCGATAGTTGGCACTTTAACGGCAGAGTGACAGACAACAACAATAGACAACAACAACAACATTTGATTTGAGCCAAAAAGGAATGAAAAGGTTACGGATATATTAAAAAACTATTTAAATAAATGAGGGGAAAGTTTGAAGCTCCCGTAAGCGGAGCACCACGCGGGGAAGGAGGAAGCAGAAAACAGAGATACCCGAAACTGGAGCTGGCCCGCCACGCGCCTACTAGCGGGTAAATGTTGTTTTGAAATACAGATTTTGTATCGAAGCTATAACAGTTTCAAACGGCGAGGTTTTGTCAAATGGCCGGCTGTAAGTAGAAACTGTTTCGCTTACGAAGAGTGTCTCCGCTCAGAGCAGCTCTTCGATTGTCTGGTACTAGCTGCCTAAAATGACCATTGAGGGCGTAGTATGCAGAAGTTAGGCAGATAGTCTAGATAAAAATTACAAAGAACTAAGCAAATTAAAAATTAGTAAAGAGGTCCAGTGATGAATATTAAATCAAAATACAACAAATAAGTAAGGATGAATTGCGAATTTCTAAACAAAAACTCATCTAAGGAAGTGCCCCCCCGTGCAGAGCGCTTGGGTTGACCCAATAATTATTCGAATGTCTCGACAAACTCCCCAACCAGAAGTTTGCATTCAGGCTATGCAATGCTTTGCACGCTCGCGCTACTATTTTTTTAAAATGAGAAATAGGCGCAAATGAATCTCTAATCCAGTCAATTCTGTGGTGTTGTCAACATAGCGGCGGGAGCATGTGTCGTAAGCTTCGACGGCCGCTCCATGAATGCAGAGTGGGAAACCGGAGTCTAGTCCCGCTCTTCCCGCCAAAAGAACAGACAGACAACCACACTAACCACCATGAATTTTTGAGACCACGTATTTCAAGTAATCGACGTCAGTATATACTGATTGTACCGTATTTATTCCATGAATTTGAGTTGGCGATCTAATATTATTCTTTGGACCTAGTTATATCGTGGCATCAAGCTCCCACGAGTCTCCTGTAGCTTCAGTTGGTAGAGCGTCCGACCGCGTGTGCGCGAGGGGGCGGGAGGTCATATGGTCGACTCCTTTTTTGGTTAGGGGAATCACGCGAATTCTTTTTACAAGTAGCTTCGTGTCACTGACGGAATAATAATTCTCCATTGTGTTTTCTACGCAAGCATATAAATGCTACCATCATTTGTAGCGACATTTTTATTGACTTGCCACGTTTTATGACTTGGTAGAGGTTGCTGGCAAGACCTAAAGTCAACCATAGTAAACAGCTTCTTCCCGGAAATAGGATACGCTCTTCACGTCCAAAGAGAAACGGATTTACAATATTGCATCAATGCGCGAAAGCGACTTTCTCGCGTGGGATCCCTGTGTTTGGATATTAAAGGACTCCGATTGTGTAGGCAGCGTTCATACAGTCACTGGACTTACATGCGGTATGGTCCTTCGACTAAATGTTACAATGGCACAGGTGGCCCAATTGCCAATGGACGTCTACAGCTTGGATGGTAAGCTGGGTTACCTGTGTTTTATTTCCGCCCGTTGGGGAGACGCGGTGGCCTAATGGTTAGCGAGTTGGACTCCGGATCGAACGGTCCGGGTTCAAGCCCTGGCCGGACTCATCGTGACATGTTCTTGGGCAAGACACTTTACTCTCACAGTGCCTCTCTCCACCCAGGTCAACCTAACAAAATGCATGCTGGAAGTAGCCTGGCGTTGGACAAGTATCCCACCCAGGTGGGGTAGCAATACTCCTAGTCGCTTCATGCTACTGAAACCGGGATAAACATCCACAGTGTAGGCCAGTTTGGCCGAGTGCGGCTTTACCACCCAGGAGTATATATGGAATAGCAATACTCCTAGTCGCTCCATGCTACAATAACGTACGGGGGTTAAGCGAGATCGAGATCAGCTTGTGAGAAAATATATATTTACCCTTAATAATAATAATAAAAAAAACATTTGCTCTTTTATTTGTGCATCAGGGGTCAAACATCACTCTCAGACAGAAGAATATGAAAAGAGGAACTTCATTAATGATCTCTACAGCTCCTCATATGGCGATAAAGCTGCTGGTAATATCATGGCTGCAATAAACAACGCTTTAGTACAAAGCGCGGCTATTCCAGCAAATGCTGCTAGACACCCATTGGTTTAAAAATGGCCACTTGCAGCCAGTTATGCTTCAGCCACTCTTCAAGGAAATTGACGAGCTTGATTATGGAGGTGGGAGGCTTTTGATTTTATTTCTCTGTTTACTTCTTAGGTTTTGTTTCGATTGAGAAGATATATCAAACACTCGAGACAGTGTTTCATCTGTTTTCCAACACCTCGAATTTCTTCAAAAATGCTCCGCTCCGCTACTCTCTCCTGGATATTTTGAAATCGCCTCTCGTGTTTCATATATTAATTCACGTTCCTAGCTCCAAATGTCAGTGATTGTATTTCTTATAATCATATTCTGAGTATTTGAAGGTAGATCAAGACAGTTTCCCTTCCACACTAGTTGATTATTTATCTTATTCTTACCACCCGTCTACTCGACAATATATTGATGTTATTAGAAGAAATTAGATGATCCGTAAAGTAGCATGTTTAAGGCACTTTCATTCTTTCTCTCGACTTTCTACCTCGATCATTTTGATCCTGTTTTGAAAACAGCCTATAGAGCGATTTTCAATTGAGTATCGAAAGTAATCCGAAATTGGTTTTGCTTTACTACGTTATGTGATTGGTTTAAAAAACTCGCGCCACCTACTCAACAATCAGATGCTAAACCAAAAACCAATCATGGTTTGTTTTGATTTTTGGTTTTACGACACTCAAATGAAAACCGCTCTATGAGGGGGACATTGGGTTTGCGGTGTTGCGGTGTTGCTCAGTTTTTTATGCGGTATTTCGGTGAATAAAATCCCACATTGCGGTATTGCGGTGATCTCAAATCCTGCGGTGTGCGTTGTTTGTGTTTTTAAACCTCCGGTGTACGGTGAAACGAAATTATTTGCGGTGTTACGGTTTCTTGTTCGACCCTTGTACAATAATCGTCGACCCTTGTCGTCCAGAACTAAATTTATAGCTTCTATATCTTCGTTAACCCGTGTTTATTTATTAAAAGCACGTACCTTTGTTAAACCTGTTAATTTGTAACACAGTATAGTCAAATACTACTGTCCAGTTAATATTTTATGCTTCAGCAGCCAGTCGCAAGCCGTCTTCATTTATAAGTAACTTAATATATTGCGGTGTCGGTGTTTCGTCAACTTTTCGTGCGGTGATGCGGTGTTTTTCGATTTTTTTTGCGGTGTTGCGGTATTCAGAGCCCCCCAATGTCCCC
>MU825729.1:0-10146 GCA_029204205.1 Desmophyllum pertusum | reverse complement strand
CATTTGAATGGTCACGATTTACGGATTTCATCCACGGACTTAAAAGTTAGAACTACCATGTACAGCATAATAAAACAGTACGCACATGAAGTCCAGCTGCTCAATAGCTTTCATTTGAATGGTCACATTACGATTCATCCACAGACTTAAAGTTAGACCCCATGTACGCATATAACATATCCACATGAAGTACTGCTCAATAGCTTTCATTGAATGGTCACACACTAGGGTTTCATCCAAGACTTAAAAGTTAGAACACCTGAACAGCATAATCAACAGTAGCCACATGAAAGTACTGCTCCAATAGGCTTTTCATTTGAATGGTCACACGACTAAAAGGGTTTGCATTCGCACAGACTTCAAGAAAGTTAGTAGGCCAACGTTAGGGGCATGACTCAAGGTTTGACTCACTAGGTAAGATGAAGGGGTTAAGGTGTAACACGCTCAAACTCGAAGGGCGCAGTAGGAATTGACGAGCTGCTTACATTTCGCGTTTGTTATGGGCAGGCTCGAAGTTTTCTGCGATCTAATACAGTAGCCCGGTGTTTGCGCGTGGGAGTCTGACTCATATCTTCTTGGAGTCTGACATCACGCTGGTAATATGGCCTGACGGATGCGCAGTAGGCGAAAACTTGACGAGAGAGATACTCTCCAGGGTAAGGAAGAGTGCATGTTAGATTATACCAAACACAACAAAGCAGTGTTTACATCTTCGATGCTCTTCAAACACCGAGTTTAAGAGTAGTTGAAGAGATATCGACACATATATTAAGGCTAAACATGATAGAGACGGCTTGTGTTTCATTCTCGAATCTTCTGCAAACACGCGAGAACGAGAGTAGAGAAACTTGTCGTGCTCTATGGCTATATCCGCGGCAATCGACTCGCGCCGCGCGCGTTGTCGTGTTGGTGCTAGGATTCTTAGCTTACATTAAGCATCTCATTTTTGATTATAGTTGGAGAAAATTAAGCATGACATATATTAATTTTTGTGCGCCGATATTGTGAACGAAGCTCAACGTTCTCTTACTTAGAAAGCATTGGACTATGTCGCTCGTGTAGAAGAAGCTCGTCGAAGCCTGCGTAGTTCTAATTGGGGGTTAAGTAGTAAAACGTAGTGCTTATTGAGATTGTAGTACTCTGAGGGCCAGGTTTAATGTGGACAGCCTCATATCGATCGAATTTCTACTTTTGCAATTTATTTTCGGTAGCGCTACATCGGTGTTACTAAAACCCTACAGAGACTAATGCGCAGGTGTTCTTGGAGCGCTATGCAATCGTTGGGGTATGAAAATGACGAACTATGTCCTGCGCGTTTCTACTATCGAGTAACGCACTATTTCCACTATCCGGGTGTCAACGTCTGTGCTTGGGTTGATTGCGGGCGTGGTAGAGCTTTGTCTATTGGTTTACGCTAGAAGACCGAGTCGTCAGCGAGTGTACTTTTACTCCTTATGGGTAAGGGTAATGGCAATGACATTTATATTAGGGCGTCGATTTTTGCTTATATGATCGTATGATAATTCCAATGGGCGCCTTGACAATTCAAACCCAGGGGTGGAGTTATCGTAGACGGCCAGGCTTGTACCTTACTACGGAGACTAAAGTGAGAGATCGCTGTCGCAGGCCATAGTTTTCTTGTCAGAGAAGTCTGAAAAAACCCCAATACGGGATTTGATCTGTAGCCCAATGACTCTCCCGTGGCCATTTGCGACCCTCTATCTTCTTCCCACTGCTAGTGGGTGTGGCAGCTTTTTCGTAGCTCAGTTGGGTAGAGCGTCGCCACGTGGTGTGAAACACGGAGGTCATGTTTCAAATCCCGTTAAAGCCCTGAATTTTTGCAAGGATCATTATGTTTACATTACGACTCTATCCGCGAGTATAGACATAATATCCACAAAAAAGTACTGAGCGAGAATGAATGTGGTGAACGTAAAACTCGAACATGCACACTCATGGATATATTCTTTGGAAATAACATCGTTTTTGCTGGGAAAAGGTATCATCTTGGGGTAAGGGTCTGGGGTAGTGGCCCTTACATCAATTGAAAAATATATAATTGAAGCTGTATATGGGGCGTATCGGAGAGTGGGACGCAAAATGGGTGAAGGGGGTCTAACCCGTTCACTCCCAGAGTGGCTAAGTTGAAAACTGATATTGAATTTCATTTTGCGAAAATTGTCAAAAACAAACAGCACCACTTGAACGTACTGGCTCAGTGGCTTTTCTTTGAATGGTCACACTAGGGTTTTCGATCCACAGGCTTTAAAGTTACAAACCACATTTTATTGACTCACGGTTTGACTCTGGGAGTGAAAGGTGTTTAATAGAGCTTTTTAAAGTATCTAAAATAATAATAATAAACAACATATATTCCAACAGCTCTCATCAGCTGGTGCTATGTTTCATGTTTAGTTTAACAACAGGATGCCGTTTTGGCGTACTCAGTTTCTCTCAATCTTCAAGGCGGTAAATTTTTCGATCATACACACGTAAAAACATAGAGACATTCTGTTCTATATTATTCCGCTTCTTGGAACAATTGTCCCACGAGAACACGTCAGAACGTCAGGTGGGTCCCTAACCACTCCTCTCATTAACAACAAATTATTCTGGTATTCAATGTCGACATTGTCTGGTGTAGTGATCCGTTGAAATTTTTCTGTGAATTTTTGGTCATCCATCGTTTTGCTTGGACTAATTTATTGTATGTGATTTACTGGAAGTATACAGTGTGGGAGTGGGTTTTTTTTTTTTTTTCAGAGATCAGGATAAAGTTGATAATCGTACACAGGCGCTTGAACCGTGAAACACTCCCTTTAAACTGCGCCTAACAAAATCGTTCAGGAACTTGAAGGCAATAACAACATGCAATCTGAGGGATGGACAAAGGGCGATTGATTTCTCGGTGTAGTTTTATTCTTGTCTGAAATGTTCACTGCTTGTTTGTGTTTGTTGTTTCAGGAACATTATCACAGACGCTGTACTATCTTCCAGAGATGTTTTGGGAACTCCAATAATGTAAGACTTTTGCCTTATCGAACAAAACAGACAATTTTTGCAACATCTTAAACAAATACTGTCGAAGTTGTTTCAGAAGCCACCTTAAATTGATTACGCATTATCTGCGTGACTGACCTTGCGTGACTGATTAGTGTAAGGGAAAATGATGCTGATTCACGGCTAGCGTTTGGTGTGTTCAGTTTACGTTTTGGGTATAGGATGATGATGGAATAAGTCATTGTATGACGGTGGAGCTTTCCCAACACTGTGGCGTCCAACGGCCGGAGGACAATTTTGGTCATGTTTACACAGAGCTGTAAGTGTTTTACAAAGGCGCTATGTTAACAGCTGACTTTGTCGACGGGGCGTTAGCCTTTTGCCGTAGCAAATGGTTGATTAGGGATTGTTTAAGCAAAACCACGCATCGACAAACGACAACGAGATACGTCGCCTAAAAAAACAAGGTTTTAATCTGCTCGTGCGTTTATAAACTTTGTACATTTTCTTAGCCCTTCCTCTCTGGCAAAACCTACACAACGTGAAATGAACAAATTCTTTAGGTTTTCGGTGAACCTGTGAACCACATCGGCGGAAATTTCGTCTCAAGTTTCTGTTTAGAGAATTTGAGTGGCGATCTTTACATATTCAGGACCGAGGATTAAGCTCTGGTCATCCGAATAGACAAACTGAATATGGCATCTAGGTTATTGGCGATATTCTTAATTATAAAATATAAATTCATTGTTTTTGAATCGACGTTTTTCACATCGACGTCGGCTTGTCGTGATTTAGCGTTGCGTAAGGCTCCTATTAGCTCTACAAATACGATATTACAGCGATTGCTGTATTGTGAGGTTATGTGCCATCAGAGCATCTTGTCGGCAAATGCAATTTCTCGTTTCTTCATTGAATGTCGAATTCAAGAAGGACATACGATTGAAACAATTGAATTCAATGTGTGTCGATTGTCGTATATAATAAACAACTTATAGATACGTCAGTATTGCTTTTTTTATCATGGACTTTTCAGGCTCAACCAACATTTGTCTCGTGAAAATACCCGCAGAAGTTGTTACACACACATCTTTCCGGTATTATATGATTTGGGTTTACGTTGGCATGGCTTTTAGATCACAAACACTGTGTTCTGCTTGCATCTGCATGAATGGATCGATCTCATATTTGGATTAAACAGAAAGGTAGCAGTCATATAACCGAAACCATCGATCATCCTCTAAACTCTTCCTTAATTGCTCTCTTTCTGTACGTATCCTTTGCTGTGTAATTTTGAACTTGAGATAATTTGACTTTGAATCAAACTTTAGTTTTCGTCCAAACAGGTTGCAACTTTCACCATTAACAATTGTCCGACTATGTACTCTCCCTATATAGAGCTATTATTTAGGTATATGCCGCTCCATAGGGTTATGGAGTTTGAGTTCGTTTTGGTCTGAAAACGCGCGTATACCATTTTGAACATTTTGGTCATCAAATAAGACGCTCAAGCAGTGTTTTTCTCTGTCTATCTCCTGAAAAAACTCGCTCATTGTACACCATTACCGTAAAAGCTCTATTACAGACTGTAAGCCCCCGGGGGGCTTATTTAATTTTAGGCTTCAAGAGAAGGAGGGGGCTTATTAGAGAGGGGGCTTAATAGAGAGGGGGGCAGGCTTAATAGAGAGGGGGGGGGGGGCTTATTTCAAATCATAAATTTTCGAGAAATTCACATTAATTTTTCAAACTTTACTATTATACCTACTAACTAAAACCAACAAGTAAATGGGTCTTACAAATGTCAACGTCACACGTTTCCAATACAAAGTGACTAAACGCCAGAAAAATATTTTTGCTGAAAAAAGTAATTTACATCAGCTTGACGGATTGGGGGGGGGGGGGGGGGGTAATAGAGAGGATGGTGGGGGGGGGGGGGTTTGGGCTTATTAAAAATCTGACTTCCAAAACGGCGAGGGGCCTCTTATTAGAGAGGGGGCTCAGTAGAGTGTCAGGGGGGGGTGGGGGGGGCCCCCCGTCTTATAATATGCTTATTACGGTAATTTAAGCTTCACATTTTTATTTGTGCCTTGGAAAAGCACATTTTTATTCATGAGATTTTCATAGGTTAAGCATTTTTTTGGCTGTGAAATGGTGGGGGAATTTTTTAATGGGTCAAAGGTCATGAAATTAAGGGTATGTTTGTGCTGAGACACGGGCATTTTGATGATAACTTTTCCGCAGATATCGTTAGTGATTACTGAGAGATCTCGTTTAAAAAAAAAACGGAAAAAATTTTAGACTACAACAGTTGGTGTGTCTAAATAGCGGACAGAAAAAAAGGAAAAACATATATAAATAGAATCTCGTTTGGAGATGTGAAGTAATCGGAGATTTCAAAACTGTCTTTTTCATGTTACTTGTAAGGTTCCTGAAGCGGAGTAAGGCCCACTCAATGCTAGTGTGCACACACCTGACTTATGAAATGCAATGTTGATTTGAACTCCATTCGCGTTGACCCGTTTCATGAGAGAGGTGAATAGCGATACTCATTAGCCTGTTCCAGGGCGGTTCGCGATAGTGGGGAGCGAAAATGTGAAAAAGTTCGCGGCCGTCCTTTTCGCTTCGCTCCCCCACGTATCCCGAACTCCTGGGAGCAGGCTAGATACGCATAGACTTCTAGGTGGATTATTGAGTGACATAAACAATAATTTCGTGAAAGCTTGCGGAAATGATTTACTCATTAGCTGCAAATGTCCAAAATTAACCGCCGTTCGGTATGCTGCATTCATAAGGTGGTATCCAATCTAGTACACATGAGTTCGTTTATTTTGTAAAAAACCAGAAACAGTACTGAGCGCGTGCGTGCCGAGATGTGGCGCGCAGCGGCCGATATTTAAACCGGGTTAGTTCGTTATAGAAAGCTCAAGCTCATAGTTCATACCCTCGCCTTGTTAGTATGATCTTGTCGTGGTACAAACCTGTCAAAACTTCCCTAACGAAAATAAAGTCATTTATATTAAGTTCTTTCGCTGAAATATAAAAATGGGCCTAGCTTTTGGGGGCTGCTTTTTCTTACTGAACACAACAAACTGGTGTTCACCTTACAGGCTTTTGAACAGCATATCAAGAGTTTTGGTCAAACTCCGTCTCAGCTGTGTTACATTACCCCCATGTTTCAAGAAATGCCCCCTTGAACCTCAGGTAAAAATAACTGCGCTGAAAGATGTGTGTTTAAATAATTCGTGCGCATTTGGGGAGGCATGGACCTTTCTTTTCGGTAAGAGAATTCATCGGCTGAACCCGCGTTTTTTCGTTGAAACGTTGCCAAGCAACATTGACGTAACTTGATGGCGCCTATGCTGACGAAGACACCGTTCGGACTTGCTCAGCGTGTGCTCGTGCTGACGTTTTGATTGGACAATGAGAATCGGAAACTTTCGGGTGATTCTAACGACGATTTGTTGACAAAAAAAAAAGGTCATGTCTCTCCAACTGATTTAATTCTTCAACTTTCTCTCAACTGACTTTTCTACTGAGAAGAATGTGATAATGAAATCATTCTCTTTCTTTGTTTATTTTTTTTTTTAAGAATATCGAAGAAGAGGAGCCATTTAAAAGTACGTTGAAGAATTTACCTTATCAATTCTTGCTTGCTTTGGAATCTTGACGTAATATATCAAACACTACAGACAGTGTTTCATCCGATTTCAACACCAAAGAATTCGAAGAGAGGTTGAAAATGTAGCGGGGTATTTTTGACGAAATCGAGGTGGTTTGGAAATGCGATGAAACACTGCCTCGAGTTTTGATATATCTTCTCATTCGAAACTAAAACTAAGGAGTACACGGTGAAATAAAACCGTAAATATCTATGCTGTTTATGACGCAGGTATCCAAACCACCGTCACGTTTTGATGGTTTTTCTTGTTTTAACTTGATGAATTATTGATTAGTTTGGAGGAACACCTTGTCCATTCTTGTTTTTTGCTTTGGAAATTTTGTGTTTCAATTTAAGATTATGAACTTTAATTTAGCTGAAACCTTGAGACGCTCTTGGACAATTTCTTGAAAAGCTCCTTGTTTGTATCAGCCTGAAATACTGGCTAATATCTCTCTCTATCTGTAAGTAAGTATGTTTTGTAATCGTGAGTGATATTTCCTTTGCACAGGTATATATCTTACCTTTCAAAGTCACGGGTGACGTTCCAGTCACTCACGTGGCAGCCAACACGGACTCCACCGTCCCCTCCACCTGCTGTAGTAACGATTCAGTTGTAAACCAGTGCTTCTCGGGGTAACAAATGGCTTACATCCGGTAAGGAAAGAGCCGTCCTTTGCAGCGCATTATTTGCCGAGCTAAGGTTAATGGAGCACTGTCGTGAAATGTGTAGCGTGATTCTGAGAAGCTAAAAGCGTAAATCTACATCATAAGCAAGGTAACGCCATTCGGTACCAGCCGCATATCTCTGTTTCCATATAGCTTGAAGTCGACCTGGAGTTATTGCTACTCCCGGTGGATGGGGTGCTAGTCCATTGCAGGTTACACCCAGCATTGTGTCAGGTTGCCCTGACAATTCGTCGGTACAGACTCATTCCTACTCCTGTGGTGTAGAGAGGCACCGTGAGAGGTAAAGTTTCCTTTGTCCAAGAACACAACACAATGACCCCGAACAGGGCTCGAACCCGACTGCTCGATCCTGAAGTTCAACGCGCTAATACCATTAGGCCAC
The DNA here is from genome assembly GCA_029204205.1 of Desmophyllum pertusum. Lineage (NCBI taxonomy): Eukaryota > Metazoa > Cnidaria > Anthozoa > Scleractinia > Caryophylliidae > Desmophyllum > Desmophyllum pertusum. Next base: position 2,419 of record MU825729.1, on the reverse strand, counting down.
TGCGGTTCTCATAGGAAACCCAACAATAATGATTTATTTTCATAGACAGTATTCGACAAAAGGACCCGTTTGCCAGTGCTCCAAAATAACCTTGAGCTTGTTTTCTTTAGCTGACGCTTAAGCAAAGTCTTCGAGGGGTGCAAGTTTGACAGGAATCCATGTTTGGGTGAGTCATCTAACTCTGTTTTTGAAGTTTTGCTTGACATATTTAATCGTACTGAAGAAATACTGCTATAATTTTTGTTTTGTTTTTACAGCTACATCCGCTGGCCGACAGAAACGGCAGCTCGGTGAACCGCTGGAACCAGTCAGTCACGCCGTGCGCCTGCTGTTTCGTGGTGACACCGCTGCGGACACAAGCACATCATGGCTTGCGGCTACTGGGATAACAGCTTCAGAGTGTTTTCTCGCGGATAGTGGTAAGAATAACTGACTTTGGTTTTAAACGCATCAACTCGCAAACGTGCGTGCGTGGCGTGTTAAACTCTTGTTCGATTTAAACCATCACGTGTGGCAACACACTTTTCCTAGTTTTGATCAAACATTTGTTTCGTTTGTAGTTTTTTTTTATATTCAAATACTTTCATCAAGCACTTGATGATCGTTAGCAGACTCAGAGCAATCAGCAGAATCAAGTTGTTATTTTAATGTAGACTGAAAGTCTAACGTTAACGGTTTTTTACCTGTATATGATTGGATGTATCAAATGGAAACAAATTACTTTGTATTACGAACATGTTCATTGTTGTAATGCCGGTTTTAACAGCAAATCGCAAAAAAATAATTCCTGCACGAAAAACAAGTCTGTCAATCGCAAGAATTAGATTCCCAAAACACAAAATCGCCAATCCGCAAAATTAAACTCTCGCAAAAATACTAGAAGCTACTTCATGTCCCTGATAGCGAGGTGTCCACAAGGCTGGAGTTTGTGAAATCGGGCTTGCATTGTAAGTTTTAAATTAATGAAATGGTTGCATACATTTTTGCTCCTCTTATTTGCAGGAAAATTAACACAGTGTGTGTTCGGCCACTGGGACGTAGTCACGTGTTTGGCTTACTCACGTCACGTGGGTTTGACAGGGGGTGACGCGTTTGTCGTATCGGGATCACGTGACGCCACTGTGTTGGTTTGGCGGTGGAGCATGCGGTTTCAGAGAGTAGCGGCATCTGACCGCGCGGAGGGTGAGTACTATAATAAGCCATTTCTGCCTCTGTTTCAAAACGAGTCCTGGTGCAAAACCACTCAAATGAAAATGTGTTGATTGGCATGCAAGTAAACTCATTTTCATGGGAAAGGTGGGGGGAGGGGAGGGGGGGGGGCTTAATAGAGGGATGTTTGGTATTTTAACCTTGTGTAAACTTAAGGCGTTTAGTTTTGTTAGTGAGAGGGGTACGAGTCGCTTGTTAATCTTGGCGTACCGACTCACGTGTGAGTTTTCTGTCCACAGGAGACAATCCTTCACCCTTGGCTATTCTCACTGGACATGAACAGCCTGTTGTTTGTGTGGACGTCAGCGCTTCCCTGGGACTTGTAGTCAGCGGTTCACAAGGTATGTATCTTAACAACGATCCGATCGACGAAACGCTTTAACCAGGGTGGTGATCGTACTGTTTTGTTCTCTTGTAGAGGGACCTTGCCTTTTGCACACCACGACAGGAAATCTCTTGCGAACCCTGCGAGGCCCGGGAGAGTGCGTCAGACCGAGGCTGTTGAAGCTGACCCGCGATGGCCTGGTGCTAGTTAACTATACAGACGGGACTGGTCATCTGGCGGTGTTCACGGTCAATGGCAGGTTGCTAAGCGACAAAGGGCTTGATGACCAGATGCTGGTACGTCATCAATGCCGCCATATTGAATCATTAACGACTGCTTTCACCAGGCATTTGCTTGAAATTGTCTTGTTATAAAATGCAGGAAACCTTTTCTGAATTTGTGGGATAAAACCTTTTACACGCTCAAAGTATACAAAGCTATTTCTCAAAGACATTTGTAATTTCACAACAATTTTTGAAAAATTTCAATTGAATCCGAGCCTCGCGTTTTCAAATTTGTCCATATTGCAATCCATTTCAATCCTCGCCATCGTTAGTCCAACTCTCTTAGGAAGTGAGGATGACTAACGACAACCTCGTTCCCAGGGTCTCTCATCTTCCCGCCCCTTGGGACGGGAACGAGGTTTTCGTTAGTCATCCTCACTTTCTAATGGGTTTCTGTCATCCAACCGTTGGTGAAGTAAAACAAACCAAATCAATTCAGTGATTACTCAGTTTCGACCGCTCTATACTGTAGCTGATCTGTGAAAATTCTATTCCCTGTTGCAGGCATTGGCTCTCAATAAAGACGGGAATTTCTTCGTGTCCGGAGGCTTCAGCCGGTATTTGAGGGTGTGGCGGACTCATGATCTGTGTTTACTCCATA
>MU825728.1:0-10186 GCA_029204205.1 Desmophyllum pertusum | reverse complement strand
GGATAAAAATCGGATAAAAGCGTAAAGCCTACAAGACAAGACCAAATGGTAGTCTGGGTATTCATTAGAATTTGCATATCGCTGGAAAATAAATCTACACGTTTTTATTTCGCACGTGATATATTTGGTTTGCCCCGAATTATATAATTTGTTTTCCATGTTTTTTCACTAGCTGATTCTGCTAAAATTTCAGTTTGGCTAAAAGTAGCTTACTTCTACAGGTTTTAAAACAAAAAGGAAACGTTATAAATAATGTTTGTCATGTTACATCTCATTAGTATTTGGTGCGTGCAGCAGTTTTCTACTTTTACCCATGCTACCTTTCGGTCTTGTCTTGCGGGCTTTGCGGGCTTTTAAAAACATTTCTATCCGACAACGTTAATTGAAATAGGTGTATGTGAAAAACACATAATGTTCATTCCATAAACAATTAGGGGCCCCCTTAGGCCATATTGGATAACGATTATCGCACTTTGCAGATATAAAACAGATAACTGTAATATACCTCACCCAAACCTAAGTCGGCAAGAGATCCCCCTCCAACTAAAGAACAGAGGTTCCACTTAGATTCCACTACCTACATGTACAGATCCCCTCTTATCACAGTGTGCCAGCGCATGTCACACACCACTATAGACAGTGCTTTTAGTCTATTGTTTCCAATGAGTTGTCAATAGTGTTACATAATTCGTAATCAATTTGTTTTAAGTGTTTCCTAATCCGTTGTGAATGTCCAATACTATTAGATTGTGTCACGCAATATATTGCGTTACCCAATATAACAAATTGTGTTAAGCTGCAGATGGAAGTACTAACCGCAGCACATGACAGTGGTGACTTTGTGGCCAGAGCATGCCAGGCAGTTGCAAAACCGTGAATTCCTTCCATCAAGTCTGGATTATGAATGTGAAGAGCAGCCTGGCAAGAAGAAAACAAACAATGAATAAAGACCACTTTACTATTTTGGCAAATTTCCCTGCCCAAGTGGCTAAAAAACAAAGACCAGTTTACCATTTTGGTAATAATTTATTTCCCTTGCATAAGTGGCTAAAAACAATAACATCATGTCATTTGTTGTCCTAATCTGCATAACAAATGAACGACGCAAAAAGAATTAAGCATCACAAAATTAAGACAATAAAAGGCTTAAACAATAAAACAAAATGAAAAATTACACCTACCTTCAGAATAACAGGATTGCTTGTTTCAGAATGAGAAGAACTGGCCCAAAATGTTCCCGGCATCTTCCCAGTGTGCACAGTCGAAATAATGTACCCCTGAGCTTGCGGAACAGAAAGTCTGTCTTCCCCGTCTTCATCATGAAATTCCAGAGTTGTGGTATTTGCCGTAGACGGGGAAGGAGTAGAATGTAATGGCTGAAATGGTGAGAGCCTCGAAATTTGGTGAATTGGAGGATGACACAGATACGCCGGGAGATGCTGACAACTTTGTTGGTCGTGTCAGAGGTGAAGATGTTCCCTGCATAGGTGAAGAATCCAAAGGTGATGGCAACATGGTTGGTGACAGAGGAGATGGAGATGTGTTTTAACAATGGAAACAAATGCCGCAAAGGATCCTGGTCATTCTCGTAATCATCCACTCCAGCCAACAGAATATCAGTGTCTGTTACAACTGTTTCAGTGGTTGTGTCCGGTGGGGCATGCGATTTAGTATTGGAACGTTTTCCAATGGAACATTTCAGAGAAGCTACTGGCATCACTGCAATGTAGGTTCGTGAAACATCTGGTTTTGGAACAGCACCAACTGACGTGCGAGTATTGCTAACTCCCTCAAACAGGGAACTGACCTTTGGTAAAAGCTGAAGAAAAGATATTTAATCCTTCAGAAACACAATTATTATTAATGATGCCAAAGGAAAACCAGTGCCTAAATTTATGTTCAAATTCTCCCAACCAGTGCTATTAAAATGTACCTTATTTGTACTTATTTTCGCGCATCTTAATTTTCACGATTTTCGAGATTTGAAAAAAATCAATGACTATATAAAGACTATATTTTTCGCAAAATTTTAAGCCTTTGAGCCCTTTTTTCTCTGAAATCGCGAAAATAAAGCCTCATGAAATACGGATCTGTAGATTTCGCGAAATTAAGTACGCGCAAAATTAAGTACAAATAAGGTAAATGAAGGACCCCGTAATGATATTTTGCAAGTTGATTTGTGTTCTCCATAGCATTACCTCTTGCCATGTAAAGCCTGATTGAAGGTTCTGTTTCTAATGACGTAAGACTTGTTCCTAGTATTGTTGGGCGATTTTTCTGTTTCATTGAGAAACAAGTTTTGCAGGTGTCTTTAAACATCTGGTCCCCTGACAGCACAGACGTCTTACTCAAGATTTCTTTCCAGTCTACAAATAATAAGAACAAATATATCAACAGTCAGATGTAAATATTATGTAAATGCTCTCAAAATGCTTTTCAAAATGAAATTTTAATTTTTTACTCAATTTTCCAACTTAGCACTCTTGGTAGTGAAAGGGCTAAGCACCAGCTGTATGAGCCCCAAATGTTACTTTCCCATTGTTCCCAAAATTTATCTTTCGATGTAACACACACATGTACAAGACTGCCTTAATAATGGACATAACATACTGACCCTTCATTCCTCTGGCCCAATCCTCCCGAGTTTACTGATCACCAGTCTCCAAGGAATCAGTGATGTTGCCAATGACACCTTGACAAAACTCCCATAATTTGATGAGTGCCTTTGTGCGAGCAGCAGTCTTGCGTTGCCTGCCGTCAGGCCTCAGGCATGGTTCGACCGATATGACACAAGATTCGATGAGTTCTCCTACACTATCTGTACAGACTGCAAGAAGATAGTTATCATCGTGGGAGAGACAGTAACCACAGTACAACACAGAGGCATCTGCAATCGATGCCATCAAACTTGTTGCAGTTTCGTCTGCGGAATCAGCGAGTGGCCATAGGTATTGGGTGGCAGAGGACATATGGTGCTGAGTAGACTTTAGCATTTTTCCAGCTGTAACAATAAAATAATGAACGATTATGAACTTGATTGTTAACTGTATGCAGTGTGATGTGTAATAACACTAGCTACATTAAGTCGATATCAGCCATTTGTTCAAATATTTTAGATGTTTAAAGACAAAGATAATTTAATGATTTTCAGGCATGCCAAGTTTGAAAGAAGTCTAAAGGATGGCTACATGATTTAAACAATACATTTAAATTAAAGTTACAGCATTAACAGATGTTTGTACAGTGAAAAGGTAACGCCGCACTCAGGACAAACTGGCCCACACTACTATTCCAGTTTCCGTAGCATGAAGAAAACTACACGTAGCAAGTATTGCTACTCCCTCTGGGTGGGAAGCTAGTCAAAGCCAGGGTACTCCCAGCATTTTTGTCAGGTTGCCCTAACAGTTCGCTGGGACTCATTTATACTCCTGGGTGGAGAGGGGAGCTGAAAGAGTGAAGTGTATTGCCCAAGAACAGGGGCACCCAACGACAAAATTTTCTTGTAGGCGTCGGAACGTTTGTTTTTACGTTATAATTATGCTTTTTGTGCAGTTTAATGGCTTATTTTTAATCGCTAAGAAAAATGTTTCTTTTCGGATACGTTAGCTGAACTTTCAAACATCAGAAAATTTTAGGGATTGAACTCTTATTACCCGAATTTATAAGCTGAATTTGCCTTTCCGAAAATCCTAGCTGACATTTTTTTGTACCCAAAACGACATTTTTATCTCTCCGAAAACAAAAGCATTAATTTTCCCATATTACGAAAGTTTGAGATGACATTCCTAACCGAATATCTGAGCGCGATTATAGGCCTTCCGAACAGATATTCCACCGAAACGATCCGTTGGGTGCCCCTGCAAGAAACAACACACTGACCCCGGCCAGCGCTCAGACCCGGACCACTCAATCTGGAGAACAACCCGATAACTGTTACATGTAGGTCTCCCACAGTTATGGTATTTCTGCATAAAATCAGTGCTCACCTCTCTCTGACGCAGCAAAGCCTCGTGCCTTGCAGCTGGTCCAAATACTGTTAAGGACTTAGCATTTAGATTCAGCGGTAAGCTCTTACGACATCGGGAAAATACAGAGAAGGCCAAGCACTTGAGCTGCGTCACAAATGTTACTGCTGCATCACGACTACCAGTCAGTGTGTCCACTTGTAGAATCTGTTGAATTGGTACAACCTGTGGAAAAATTAGTGAACAAGCAAGAGATAAATACAAGCACAAAATAAAAGCTCTAGTAAATAAAGAGAGGTTATTCAGCGGAAAGTTGTGTAATACGGCTGGGTATTTTTACGAGTCAGTTTTATTTTTTCGAGCTTTCAGGCGAGAAAAAATAAACATTGACGAGTAAAAATGCCCAGCCGTACAACACAATTTTCCGCTGAATAAATTGTTTATTATACGACATAATTTGTTTCCTAAAATATAGGCTTTCAACAGGGTTTTTCTGTAGCACAACAGTTAGGAGGACTAAGACCCATGTAATACGGTCTCATATTTGCACTCATTTTGGTGCGTATTCGCACTCTAAAATGCTATGTCGTATTATAATATTGACAAATAACAAAGCCCTTACAGTGAAGAGTGCCCTAACCGTTACCACTCAACAAAGTTTTTGATTAATTTGTGACATCTTTTTGACAACATTCTGAAGGCTTTTCGTTTTCTAACTGGTCAATCAAAAATGCAAGAAACTATGAGAGACGGAGTATGGTCAAGCTCCATGTTCACGTTCTGACAATTGACATCCCTGCCTCCCACAGTTCTTTGCAATTTGATTTGCTAAGTTTAGAATTGGAAAGCCATCAGATAAAGTTTTCAAAAATGATGTCAAAAAGTTGTCAAAAATATGTCAAAAAGCTTGTCAAAAATTAATCAAAAACTTTGTCAAGTTGGCAACGGCTTAAGGCGCTCCGTTCACTGGTAACCCATGTTGTTTGTTGCTGCTATAAAGCATGCAAGGAAGTGACAATAGGCAAGAACAAAGGGTGAGAGAAGAAGCAATGACATCAGCCAAAGATCGCACCTACCTGAAAAAGAGACGATATTCTTTTTGCCAGTTTTTTCTGAAATAATCTGGTATTAATCTCAGGCAATGGCACCGCAAGAGCCCCACGTAGGAAGGGAAGCTTTTCTTCTCTTGGAGTTACTACTGAAACGGAGTTCACGATGTACAACTACAAACAGGTGGGTGGGTCCTCACTGTTCTGACTCACTTTTCCCTCTTCTCCAAATGGCGATGGAAGAATGCTCTGAATTTGGAGTCCCAGCCACTGAAATAACAAAACAGATAACTTGTCAACAGTGCTCCAAAGTCTCCTTTGTAAAAAATGGTCACCAAAATCAAAAGTCTTGATAATGCAGGAAAACCTCAAGTGATTCATTTAGTTTAGAAAAATCCGGGGGAGGGGGGGGGTGGGGGGGGAGTGACTCCTTGAAAATTTTTTTTCTTGTAACTGAGGTAGGGTGTGTGCGGCTTTCTTTAAACTATTACTGATTGGATTATCAATTAAATGTATGTGAATGCAAATTTGGATAACACAGATGCTGTTCAAGCTCTGATATTAGGACTTTTTGATATCCAATGTTTGCTGTATTCTACTATGTTCTTGAAATTTTTGGTGTGTTAGCGTATGGACTGCACTTTGTGCATTTGTGCATGAGGTCAAATCTTTGAGTCAATAAATGTGGTTCTAACTTTTGAGGTTTTTGTGGATGAAACCCTAGAACGAGTGACCATTCAAATTAAAGGCTATTGAGAGGTACTTTTCGATGTGCGTACTGTTTTGTTTTCTGACAATTTTGCAAAATGAAAATTCAAGGATTTTGTTTCTTAGTTTAAGCATTGCTTGGGGATGTGAAAAACGGATTAAGCCCCATGAGGTCTGACCTGTGTGTGAGCGCTCTTGTTTTGGTTTAGTTTTTCACATGTTCACCTACCTGTTACCACTAGGTCTTTCGCCATCCGTTCCCAAAACTTGGATGATACCCTTTATCATCTGATTTGTCTCCCTTCTCACAATCCAACAGGTGTCTGTCCTAGATTCAGAGAATCGAGATACGGGTCCTATAAACAGAAATATAATTACTGATTAATGATGTTAAAATCAATCTTTAGTTACCTTATTCTACATTACCTAATAAGCTAACAAACAGCTCAGATGGGATGCTAGTGGAAACCCCAAAATTGTGTTAAGAAGTTGGCCCCTACAAACAGTTTCGCTGGTATCTAATTTTAAAATTTATAACTCCTGGAATGGAGAAAAGGCACTGTGAGAGTACATGTTTGTGGTTTAAATTTCATTTTTGGTTCAAAATTTTTTTCAAACCAGTTTTGGAGATTTTATTTTCCTTTGTTTCAGATATGGTAATGAAAAATAAGACAAAGGAAAATAAGAAATCAAAACTGGTCTTTTGAAAAAATTTTAAAACCAGACCCCACTATCTGGAGTCCAGCACGCTAAATGCATTAGATAGAGGCGGTCTGGCAACAAAAGGAGCTGGCTAGTAGCCATTCCATACACCTGGATACAGAGAGATGTTGTGCGTGCAATTAAAAGGTTTTGTCCGACAACCTTAGGTTTAAAACCATGGACCTTGGATAAACCTGGAGTCCCATGCAATCCTTACAACGAGCAGTTTTTAAATAGTAGAGTGTGCGAAAAGAAAATACGTGTTTGCATTGGTTTCGAAAAACTTGCGATTATGGATGATATGCGTGTTCCTGCGCTTGGCAAGGCAAGTCTAGTGGCTCTGGCATGTATTTGCTTCGAGTTCTGATTGGTTCTTTGTTTTGTTTTCTTCCGTTGTGATTGCGCCAGAGTAATTATTTTGGTTTTTGGTTGTGCGTTTTTACTACACTCAAACCGCTCTATTTATATTGTAAATCATTTTAAATTGAGTGTCGAAAGTAATACGTCTTTTGTTGCATTAGTTCGAAAAACTCACACCACTTTTTAAACAATCAGATGGCCAAACTAAAACCAATCGTGCACTTGGATGATAATGCGTGTTCCCGCTCTTGGCACCAGTTACATGTATTTGCTTCGAGTTCTGCATTGGTTCCTTGTAAATCATTTGATCACTTACCTAAGTGATGTTTAAAAGACTTGGGCGTAGAGTTTAAGCTTTGCCTACAGACACGTTATCAGAAGAAACAACCTAAAACATTGAGAAAGAAAGGAAACCTCAAAATATTGAACTTTGTAAAACCTTGCCTTAGGTTAAGTCTTCACAAGTCTAGTGGCCCTAAAATGCACCGCTTCCTCCGGTTTCTGTAGCATGAAGCAACTAGGAGTATTAGATCTCTTAAGGATGGCTACAGTCGGAATAGCCTCTCGTAAGCAACCGCCTCGGGAATTCAAAAAAGTCCAACGGTTGCCAACTAGCGTTGGTCGCTTATCGAGAATGGGCTGTCATAAGCGCGACCATGTGCTGCAACAATAGAGGCTGGCCACGACCAAAATGTACAGAAAGTGAGGTACAGATCACGCAGCCACAGAGATTGAAAACTTCTCTTATCAAAATGATTACAAAAAAGACAATGTCTCGTAAAATGGTGTCAGCCACAAACCAGTGGTCACTTACGAGAGCTTAAAAACAAAAAGAAAAGACCAGTTGGTAAATATTCCCAAAGCGGTCGCGGTCACTTATGGATGCCGGGAGCAGTCGCCTTATGAGAGCTTCTAATTACAGAGTTTGAGTGACAATATCAAACAGGGTTTCACAATGAGTGGTCGTAACTAGAGCTTGGTCGCTGTACGAGAGTGGTTGCAATGGAGGGGGAAGGCTTGTTCGACTGTACTCCATTGCAGGCTTACCGACCAGTATTTTGTAAAGGCTAACAATTTGCCAGTATCCATTCATATTTTCTGGGTTGAAGAGAGGCACTTGTGAGAGTAAAAGTGAGTTGCCCAAGAACACAACACAATGAACCCCCCGGTCAGGGCTCGAACCAGAACCGCTCGATCTGGAGTCCAACACGCTAACCATTCAGGCCACTACACCCTCCTGATCTTTTGTTAATTTAAAATGTCCACTAGCAGAGGTGCTAGAGAAGCGTGTTGTATTGTAAAAGAACATCGTTAACAAACATCCTAATCACCTTGATAGCGTGAACCAATCATCTACAGGCTCTTTTGCAAGCTTCAGTGACTTTTGTCCTATCCGCAGTATACCATCTCTAAAGAACCTGGTGATGCGCGACATGTTGGCCAAGACGACAAGTCTACAACTAAACAGAGAATTCGTCAATAATAGAACTTCTAACTACACAAGAGTGGAATCTTTTGTTCCCCGTTTTCCTTCCCTTCCTTACCAACCTCCCTCCCTCCTCACATACATTATGTAAGTATCCATTCGGTAATTAATTATTCTACATCTTCCACACACTGCAGAGCTGCAAATAACAGGGATCGGTCATCGGACAAACGGATCTGCCCCCCGACCAAAAATTTACCAACTAGTGGTCGGACATAATGGATCGTAGGACCAATTTTTTTGAGCCTAACCAACATAAACACTAACACGTTTTATAGAATTGTAACACGTTTTGTTCGAAACGCAAACTACATGTAGTTTTACTCATGCATTCGACAAAACATTAGATAAGTGGGTTCTCTTTATCAAGCGGTTACTGTAATATGATGTCCGACCTTATTTTTGTTTGTCCTGACCAAAATGGTGACTTAGTCGGACACATGTCCTTTCAAGAAAAAAATATATTTGCAGCCATGCACTGGTTACAAAGGTACATGGAGGTGGGCTGTGGCCGGTTTTAGTTATAGGTCGCAATGAGAGACCTTGCTCCTTCAAAGGAGTTACTGCCCTCCTTTCTCACTACCTTTGCGGCACCTAGGTCTACAAATGTTTTTTTTTTTTTCCTCCAATTGGCATATCAGAGTTTAAAATAGTGGAATCAATAACAACAAAATACTGTCCTATACAATACCTCATAAACTGCACTGAACTCTTTAAAGAACAACTTCTTTCACATTGTTCAGCACTAAATCGTTCTCTGGCGCCAACAACAATATAGGACACCAATCCCGCTGACAAGAGTATGGTTCAATGCAACAGCTTCCCCTATCAAAATTAAATGAAGGAAACTGTTATCAATGGTCAAGATTATAATAGAAAGGTTCTGCAACAAGGGCAAACTATAGCGTTTCGAAGTGTGAAAGAAAACATCATTTTGAGAAAACTTCACAGTTTCAAATACAGTGATTATGCGTTTGCATGCAGTGTGACTACTTGGCCACTTAGAACAATGAAAACTATATCATCCTGTATAATGGAAACAAACAATTCCAAAAACTTGGTTGATTGAGTCAATCAGTTTTAATGCAATGTATAAGTTTCAACTTGGAATCAAGTTAAAATTCTGAATTCTGCTCTGCACTTATTTGATTGGTGTTCATTGTCTAATGTTTTAGCACTGTAGTCACACTTTTCCAATCCTTGATCGTAGTTATTTCGCTTACAGTGAAGATGACTCTACCTTTGCCACTTGACAAAGTTTTTGATTAATTTTTGACATCTTTTTGACAACTTTTTGACAACTTTCGGATGGGTTCCGTTTGACTTGACCAATCAAAATCAAGGAGTGTTGGAGGCGGAGTCGTGAATTTGAATGGTTTTAGTTTCTAGTCTAGTTCAAATGTGGCGCACAAAACGGAACCCATCAAAGTTGTCAAAAAAGATGTCAAAAATTAATCAAAAACTTTGTCGAGTGGCAACAGTAGAGTCATTTTCACTGTTACTCTGGTTTGTGATAGACATACAAAACAGTCCCTCTTTCTCTTAGTACGTCGAGTGAGAAGCAAAATAAAGAGGAGGAGAAAAGAGGACAAAATAGCCGAGAGAAATCTGGAGGCAAGGACACTTGCAGCCATTTTTTCCTCTCACTTAATTTTGCTTCTCGCTCGATGAACTACATTGTAAGGGAAAGAGGCAACCTCGTCCCCAGGGCTATCCGCATGCGAAAATGGCGGTTGGCGTGTTGATAGCCCTGGCAAAATAGCAGGTCACGTGTCTCCAAAAAATATTGGAGATTTTGAGTGTTTCAAAATGGCGGCAGGCTCGCGATTAGCTAATTTTGTAGTCACGTGATCTGCTGTTTGCCAGGGTCTTCTTCACGCCGCCATTTTGAACACGAGAAGACTCTGGGGATGGGG
>MU825727.1:0-10222 GCA_029204205.1 Desmophyllum pertusum | reverse complement strand
CAAAGAATGGTGCGGCAGGGCTTGTGGTGGGATACCGAAATAAGTGAATGGGCTCTCTTGCGGAATCCTAAAAGGTGCCACCGTTGAGATAGTTTGAAGACTGAAACGGGGAGGTCCAAAGTAATAATGCGTAGAACAAATGGGCATGGGACAAAGAACTCAAAGAATGGGGCCTGTCATGGGATACCGAAATGAGTTGCATGGGGCCTCTCGTGTGCAATCCTAAAAGTTGCCACGCCACGGGTACCGCATCTTCAAAAAATTTAGCTTAACAATTAGTCAAATTTCGTCGTGGTAATCCTCCACAATCTTCTCCAAATTTTAACCATCCTTGCTTTCTTATTGGTTTAGTATTAGATTTTTAGTGTTTTCACACCTAAGTAAAACTATTATGTTGAGGTTTTACTTCTATTTGAAGCGAAATGTTTCGCCAAACAAATCACTGAACACATCTTGAAGTACTCCTTTCAGTGCTGCAATACCCCCATACAGTCCCTGATTATTGTTGATTTTATTCTCCTTCACCTCTTTGTTTGCAAATGTATCGATATCTTAAGGAGAAAAAGAAACTATGATCATCTTACCAACGTCACAATGCTTTTCATGCCCGCAAGCAGTCAGTGACAAGAACAAACAATTCTCGATAGGGACGCTCCTAAAAAAAATAATTTTACTAACATTCATATTTTACTACCACAACTTATAATGGAACTCCAAGTTTACACGCAACCAACAGCATAATAAAACAGTTACCAACAGAAAGTACTGCTCGATAGCTTTCATTTGTATGGTCACACACTAGAGGTTTCATCCACAGACTTAAAAGTTAGAAACCACCTTGTACAGCATAACAAAACAGACACCACATGAAAGTCTGCTCAATAGCTTTCATTTGACATGGTCACACACTAGGGTTTCACCCAAACAGACTTAAAAGTTAGAACCACCTTCAAGTCGGTACAGCATAATATGTAGTGCCCACATGAAAGTACTGCTCAATAGCTTTCATTTGTATGGTCACACAACAGGGTTTCACCCACAGACTTAAACCATTAGAACCACCCTTTGGTACAGCCATAATAAGCAGTAAACATGAAAGCACTGCCTCAATAGCTTTTACTTGAATGCGTCACACACTGGTGTTTCATCCAAAGACGTAAAGTTGGACTACTCAAGATTTGACTCTATAAGAGTGAAAGCGATAAAGCCATTTATCCATATCAAGCGAGCTCGCCTTACCATTGTAGCGTTTGGGTTGCAATTTTTTTTCTGTCGGTTTCTTTCCTCCAGTAGGATCACAGTTTGTGACTGTAAACATCATTCTCTTGGAGTGGGAGCCACAACAGGACTGCATCTGTACACTACAAGTACATTTTACCCCCCAAAAACGGATGAGCAGGCCTATCAGGAAAAAGTAACCGGCTTCCAGAACTTGACTGAAAGTCCTTGAGGCGAAGCTGTTCGAGTTCGAGGGGGAAAACAGGGGAGATAAACGTATTTGATTATGCGAGAAAGAGGCATGGACTGAGGTACAAAATTAAAAGCATAACAAAACGCGAAATGAATGAAGCGAATGAAAAAATGAAGGTAACGGCATCGCCAAAACAGACGTTTCTGTATACAGCTGTTTCGAGAAAGGTTGCCGTAAAAAAGCGCACGCGACAATCCCGAAAGGTAATCCGGGATATCGATCAGCAAGGTACGCATCCTGACACTGTAGCTGTCGACACCTACTTTTGTATGCTTTCTTTTATGCCCCCCATCGCAAAAACATACGTCCATGGCGTCTCGTGCCATTTTCTCAGATTATCGCTGAAATTCTGAAAAGTCAAGGAACCATTGCACTTAAACAACTACCCACAAGTCACCTTTCGGGATGGTCGCATGGGCTGTTTACGACAACCTTTCTCGAAACAGCTGTACACACACCAAGATGCTAATAGCCATTTCGTTTATTATGACTTTTATTAATTCGGCCATGTAATTTCCTTCATCTCAAAAACAGTCTCTCAAAACACACCAAAGTATCGGCCGAGTTACTCTGTTCAAACTTTTTTGTAAGTATAGATTCAAGTCTTACTTTCTTGTTGTGAGTCCTTTGTCCATCAGAGAACCTTGCTGCGTCCGCTACAAGTAACAAAAAAAAAAAAACAAGAGCAGAAGAAATCATTACGTTACTAGCACAGTCGAAAGCTATCTGAGCGGACAGACTCTACTTACGGCCGCCTTGACCAAACCAGGTTTGCAATTCCTAGCTCATACAAACTCTGTATTTACAGAATTCCAAGCAAAGATTATACTAAAAAGATCCGAAGCTGACGTGACGTTACAATCAGCAAGAAGAATTGATATTTTTGATCAACGTACCTGGTGCATTCCCGAGCACGTACAGTGGTACCATGTCATACTCTTCTCTTTCACCGTCCCATGATGTGGACACCAGTACCTATACCAAGCCCCGATGTTGCTGCGCCGCTCCTGTCACGTGATCGATCGCGTGTCAAATATCTCTTTCATATGAGCATGCGCCACACTAATTACAGTAGAACCCCGTTAATCCCGGCGACCACCAAAGCGGCCACCAAAACAGGGGCGCCTGGGAAACAGCGGCGCAAAATATGTTGCGTATGCTCGGAAAGCCCCAAAACATAGACTCAAAGAGTTCATGTTTTAACTTACGAGCGCTCGACTTCGAGCGGAAAAATCACTATGGTTGCAAAGATAATTATTTTGCCAAAAAATATATGTTGAAGGAAGCCGAGTCTACCTGTTTCGTGACGGCCAAAAATTTCGCGAAATGAAAACAAACACCGGGAATTTAAATTGCACGCCATTTTGCCTCCTGCATGTTTCTATGGAAATGACGCTCGCGCACTCAATTTTGCCTGCCCCCCCCCGTGACCGGGTACCGGTATTAACTTTTTAAATAAGAAATGACTGGACTGAGCTCCTTTTCGGGACAAAAGAAACTGAGCCATACTAGATGTTCACCGTAAGGAAGTATTAGGAGCCAAGTCAACTGAAATGGCCTATTGTTAGGGCGAACACTGGAGCACGGGTCCAGCATGAACATTTCTAGTCATTGAAAGCATGTCTGAAAATAATTGTGTTACTTGGATTGCTATGAAAACTGTAGCCTCGATTTCTGAATTAATGTAGCAAATGAAACTCGTGGGATCAATAAGCGTATCGGCGACGTTCTGTGGAGTTTTGTTGAAAACGAGTTTGGATGCAGACATTAAAGCCGTGTTTTCATGAACCTAACCTTGTGAGTTTATTTGGTGTGGCGGGAAAACAGTAATATCAAGGAAAAACGTTTCCTACAAGGCCACATGGTTGCAGATGTCTGGATTTCACGCCAACACGTTCCAGGTCTACTCCGCTTCCAGATGCGTCTTACTACTTTCCGCGCCCAAGCCGCACATCTTTATTTATTTACTTAATTCGCCACCCAATGGCGGGTAAATAGACAATAGGACATTACGGTCCCTGGCTAGGCCTATAAACCACCTATATGCCCAGCCCCAGTAAGAATACAGAAACCCAAACACAACCCACCACTAACGCTCTATATATATGATATAAAGCGGAGTAGACCCTGGGAACGAGGTTGGATTTCACGCCTCCTCTGTCTCAGCTCCCTGCCTGTAAAATGTCAATGACCAAAAGGCGTCGTTGTAGAGTTTTCTGAAACGTGGCCACTATTGTTAACGCATTACAGAGAGAGGAAATTGGTTGCAAGCAAATTGCGCCTCAATGAAGACAGGGAAAGGTTTTTCACTTTCTTACCTCAAATCTATTCGGTCTTTCGTTGCTGGGGTATACGTTGATAAACACGTGATCTGCTAGGGTGCGAGGAAGGTTCACAAGCCGCTTGATAATACCACACCTGTAGATAGAAAATTTTTATATCATTAGAACATTTTTAGGTTTGGATATGCATTCAATCGTTGCTGGAAGTTGCTGAGCTCTATAACAAGAGCGGGGGAACAAGTACCAGTTGATGACGAAATCCCGCATTCCAGACGGGACTGAGCCCGCGGTGTTCGTCCCCGAAGTTGCTAAGCAACATAAAGTATTTGCTGGCGCGATTGCTTTCAGAGTACTCGTGAGGGCTCGCGACCTGGGCCAACAAATCTGACACAAGTTGAAAACGAGCGTCTCCTCTCCACACCGTTTTGCCACGACTTTTAATTTAGACTAACAGCACGATAAACAGCGAATAAAAATCTCCATCCAGAGTAAACCTGTCTCACAATAGAAAGGCCAAACACAAACTCCACTCACCAAGTTCCAAAAGATGATGCTCTTTTCTGTCACGACTTCGGGAAAACTGAACGGTAGCTATGCCGTCATTTTCAAAACATTGTTCTCTAGTTCCTTTCTCAAAACCAAAGGATAAGGATACGGGACCGTAATGAATATCTTTTCTTCCGGGACTCTGGACACTGAGATAAAGAAGGCAATGTTTAGTTTAGGGTCACGTAGCGTACATTTTCCCTCATTAAAGTGCAACATAACCCCAAAAATTTGTATTCGTTTAAATAAAATTTACTTGTTATTTGAAACGTTACTGCGAAGAAAATTTTTGGATTTGCGTTGAAGACCTCGATTTATTTTCTGTGCCCTGGCAAAAAAACTCACCAAACCCCCCCCCCCGCCATTTTTGTTCACGGCCGCGTTTCTTTGAGGGGAATGGGTCCAGCGGCTAGTGACGTCCAAACCCAGGAGCCTTGAGTCCACTCCTCATAGACACGAACAAGTATTCAGGCACAACATAAAAATAATAATAATAAAACCTGACGGCTACTGGTTTACGTAAATGTTGTGAATACATTTATAGTAAGAATATTAAATATCATGGAATGAGTTATACCTGTTTTGGTGTTTTTTTAATCTGAAGCAACATACGCCAGGAAGTTGATCAGTTGTTCTATCACAAAAGCACTAATGATCAACCACGTTACTGCGTCTGCGTATGTTGCTTGGTTGTTTATGCTTATGTCGTAAGTCCGAATAACAACTAAGCCTGGGTTTCATATCTCAGGCGAATATCCCATGACCCATCGGGATTTGTTATTTCCCGACCGTCCCAGACATTCCCGACTATATGAAAAAACACGTCGAGGTAGATGTCTCCCATTGTCACCCTGAGTCGGGAATGTCTGGGACGGTAGGAAAAATAACAAAAATCCCCGATGCGTCTGGGATTTTACCCGACATGTGAAAACCAGGCTTAAGAGGGATCGATTCATTCCGTGGGTCAAACATATTCGTAAGGTATCCGTTCACGATCTTATAGAGCTGTTTCGAGAAAGGTTTGACGGAAAAAGAGCACGCGACAATCCCGAAAGGTAATCTGGGATATGATCAACTTAATTTTAATAAAGTAAAATAGATACATCAAACCCGCGATGAATACTTTTGTTGCTTTCTTTTAGCACTCGCAAACATACGTCCATGGCGTCTCTTGCCATTTAGATTTCCTGAAACGCTGAAGTCAAGGAACCGTGAACTTAAAACTACCCACAATACCTTTCGCGATTGTCGCGAGGCGTGCGCTTTTTTCCCAACAACCCTTTCTCGAAAAAGCTGATATAATCATAATTTACTGCAACACAACACAGAGTAAAGATAGCGGAAGTAAAGTTACACTAGGGTTATTAATCTTGACAAATCAAATGTCCATTGTCCACTTACCCCCATACCAACACCTCCCGCTAAGCTGCAAGTGCTATTACTACTGCGCATGCGCGAATTTAACACGAGCCAGGCCTTGGGCTCCCGTGGAGACTCCCCAGAGGGCTGGCATTGGCACTCGACGGCGCATTAATGCGTTTGCGCATTCGATGATGGCTTGCCCGGAATAGGGGGAGCTGGGTTGGGAGGATGGGGGCGACACAACGCGGCACTGATTGGACGCGTGGGGACTGGCCGAATTTTCAAGAGAATGCGATTCAATCGTGGTTGGTACCGAGTTGCTGAGCTTTCCGGAGCTCGGCCTCCACGGTTAGCGGATTCCCGGGACGGAGTTCGTTACTTCCTAAGCTATTGATACTGGATGATAGCTCGGAGCTCGGGTGGGATGAAAAAACAGTTTCGATAAGCCTACTTAAGAAAAGACGAAAAGTCGGAAATGGTGGAGAGAGGCAAAAACAGGTAGTTTACTACGTTTCAATTCCACAAGAGTGGAGCAAACAAGAATGAGAGTTGACAAGAGTTCAAACTCTCACTCACGTTTGGCCTGAAAACTCAGTCTTGCACACTCTCGGCGACAAACCTCGTTCCCAGGGTCTACTCCGCTTTCAAGATGGCGGCTCTCCGGCGCTCAGCCGCCATATTGAAAGTGGAGTAGACCCTGGGAACGATGGTTTGTCTCGAGCGACGCTCGTGCGTTCTTATTGAATTTGAACCTGCGCAAAACTTTCTTGAGAGTCATCGAGAGTCAGTTTCTCTCGTTTGGCCCACGCTTTGATCGTTAGTCGATGCGGAGTTGAAGGACAACATCTCGTCCCTTAAAATCCGGCGCCAAGTTTGTACTGGCCTTTATTAGTTGCCAGGTAACACTCAGCGAGAATAAATAAACTAAGCTGAAGTAGTCTATAGAATAAACGTTGATGTATCCGTTAAAAAAGAGTCAAGTATAACACCATTTAGCTTCATAATCGGAGAAGGACAGCAATGGCGGCATATTAATTCAGGGATCCAGATACACTCTAACCAGTGTTAGCGGTTCATTCATAGGAGTTCAGTACCTGTGCTTTATGTAATTCAATAGACCCTTTCTCCCAAAATGGCCGCCGCAAATTCCAAATGAGTAAAATTAAACTGGAGCGGAAAATCAATACCAGCACCTGAAAGACCGCCTCTTGTTGTGTAGTCGAGACTGGAAAAATTAGAGACATTGTGCATGCACCCCCACAGTCATACAAACGTCTCTAAAATGTTCCCAGTTTTCATCTTCCGTTTCTCGAGTCAGGTAGCACTAACTAACGAAACTTCGTACGATTACCAAAACAAGAGGTGGTCTTTCAGGTGCTGGTATTGATGTTTCCGCTCAGCTTTAATATGAATTGCGGGGGCACCATTTTGGATGAAAGGTCTATTTCCAGGTACGCAGAGACCATGATATCTCGTTTATCAATATTGCAACCTTGAATACTAAGGGCCATTTATTTTACGCCTCTTCGTACCCTGATTCTAACTGTAGGCTGCGACTTGCTGTGTTTGACAGTAAAGCATCTGCAGGTAAAAACAAAGAAACCATTTCAACATTGTGTGGTTTAATAATATCGTGGATCCCATGAGCGTTGTCTTGACGACCAACAGAGGTAATCCCCAGTCCTGCGATGCCTGCAAGCAAATGTCTGGGTAATCCTTGTTCCTTGAGCTAATATTCACAGAACTCACTCCACTGTGGTAGACTGCCCCCAAAACAGTCCGTATTTAGCGCAGAGGTGGCGCTGAACGTAGGACCGATAAGGATCTGAGAAACACGCGTGAAAATACGAGTGGGATTGGGGAGAGACGATGAAAATACGGATAGTTACCAGTGCTCGAAATTAAAAAAAAATACAAGGTTGTCATTATGCCAAATGCCGGACAACCAAAACCCTGACTTTGGTTGCCCTGATGACTGCACTTGGTTGTCCTTAAAATATATATCTGACCTATAATTTGCATAATTCATGAGTTTTGACTCAATTTTCACAATTCTCTGGAAAGTGCATTAAGTTCTTTTTTTGTCTTTTTTCCTAATAAATTCACAATGTTTCACACAAAGTAGTATATATGTAACTACTTGTTGAATGTTATCACAGTGTCACAGGTTCAACACTTAGAACCATGTCTGAGTCCAGGCTCGAAATTATTAGTCGCCAAATGCAAATTTTTAGTTGCCATAGAAGCCTTAAAAAAGTGTTTAAAATACATTACGGTTGCACAAATAAAAAGAAAAAACAAAATATTTTTGCCAAAACAAGCTTTAACAACAAACAAATTCAATATAAGGACTTTCTAGCCCACTAACCTTGTAGCTAACGTGAGCCCCCACGATCGCAAGTAACCAGAGACACAACCCATCAGCATACACATGTACTAAATAGTTTTCACTAAGCTTGCAATGCATTATAGGGCGATTTGAACCCAGAAACTGTGAATGACACTTGCGTGAGCTACTTGCGTGTATAAACTTCGATTCAGTTGATTTTAACAACCCTTCGGTTGCTTCCATTTATTACCTGAAGATTACCACTATATTTAGAGCTATTTTATGTTGTCAAATTGATAACTTCTTTTCGTTTTTCTGTGGGACATCACAGAAACGTAACGTAAGTACTTCGATCGATTCAAGTACCTGGCTTGTCCGGCTGTTTTTTCTCGGACGACCGGGCCTTTAGTCTTTAACTGAAAAATGGTTGCCCGAAACAATTTCTAGCTAGTCTCGGACGACGTGACGACCCGCTAATTTCGAGCACTGTGTTACGAGGCTCGCGCGGTGGATTATCGGCGCTTCGCGCCTCTCAATTCCGCGCACAATATCTCGAGAAAAAAGAGCAGACTGTTTTGCAGTCTACCATTGTGGTTGCCTCGGTTTAGCCTCAGTCGGTCTAGAGCACCTGTCATGGAGAATCGGGGTTCGGTATGTGGGGTTTCGATACGCGCTTGGCGGCTTCTGATTGTTCAAACAATTTGTTCCGTTTAGTTTATCCCTACAAGGCATATCAGAGTTAAAACTTCTCTGACGATGAAAATCGCACCAATAAGAAAAATATATGCGCCAAGGCGGGGCCGGGGGGCGCGGGATGTTTTGGCGCTGTTACACTAAGGAATTCGTCTGTGAAAAAACATCTCTCACAACCCCTGTGAAATGAGCATTCTCGAAACCTTTTGCGTTGCAGCAAGCGGTTACAAATCCGGTATAGAATCTTGAATTCAAGTTTGTTTTTTATTTTCATTGCGTGTCATGGCGTGTACTCCCAACGGCCCGCAATAACATTCGCTTGACAATCCAAGTTGTATGAAACATTGTCGGTGTGGTAACAACACCTCAATAAAAAAAGTTTGCAATTAGTACTTGAATGATATGATACAAACCAGTCGGGGGATAGCAAGCAGTTTATGGAACACTAGCATTGTTTCGAACATATTCAGTTGGGGAAAAACAGTGCCGGTTTTGGCCAAAATCTTCGTTGAGGCACTCGAAGAGTTTCTAATCCTTTTATCCAATCAAGCAAACAGGCGCTGACCACTCAATAGGTAGATCCGAAAGAGTCTAGCCTGAGATCAGCTCCGAGAGAAAATCGCCGAGCGCGGAGCTGAGCGCTGAATTCTCTCGGAGCCTGATCTCAGGCCCTAAAAATAGTCACAACCAGCATAGCGCCAAGGCAGGATACGTCAGGTTGCTTAGCCAACTTCAGGACGAAAAACCAAAGTAAATGAAATAAACTCCTACCCCTGTGTTTAGAATTGGAGTCGTCCGCAGTCCACCCAGACCAGATC
Organism: Desmophyllum pertusum; assembly: GCA_029204205.1. Classification (NCBI taxonomy): domain Eukaryota; kingdom Metazoa; phylum Cnidaria; class Anthozoa; order Scleractinia; family Caryophylliidae; genus Desmophyllum; species Desmophyllum pertusum. The sequence continues at coordinate 721 of MU825727.1, read as the reverse complement.
GCCTCATCGTACAAGTACCGCCCACACCATTCGACACACTGGTGACAGGTGACACAGCACTAGCCTTCAAGCCCACAGTGTCGGCGCTGCAAAGCCAAGGGGAAGGCCAAAGATAAACATAGCTCCAACATCTTGGGTCGTGTACTCGTACGGATCAGAATCTTCACTGTTCGCGTTGATGTACAGCTGTGAATGTCGCGAGCCGTCAACTAAACCCGGCGGATAAGAACTGACTCGTTTCGATGATAGTTCGCCCGTACTGGTCGTTTCCTGAGCGCGGAGAAAGCCCCACCGTCAATGGACGTTGTAGAAAAGGTTCCAGAATATCTGTCGCTTCGAAGCGGTCGTCGACATTTCGCTTATTGTTCTTTCACGCTGTGATTGGAGTTCTCTCTCCGGCGTACCGTCTACCTTCCATTGTCGTTCGAGTCGGCCCAAGTCCAGCAAGCGTTCGCGTGACAAGGCCTTTTCGCGCTCGCGTGACGGCGTGCGTGACGCGTGTCAGCTTTTTTCAGGGTCGTGGTTCGTCTGGCAGTGAATCTGTGAGATCCAAGTCGCTGCTTTGATCCTGATGGGAACAAGGCAACTGGGGACAAGTAACAAATTCCATCTTAACTAATACGACGAAGTTTCTGTTTCTATGATGCGTTATTAGTAGGGAAAGGTACCATGAACAGTGTGAGCGTGTTGTGGACTACTTTACATTATGTTTACAGCAATA
>MU825726.1:0-10257 GCA_029204205.1 Desmophyllum pertusum | reverse complement strand
GCAGGTCTTACCTACAGAACCACATCCATGGGGGTTGGTCGGAGTATGTTTTTTCTTGCCGGCTGAGCTTGCGAAAAGAGGCCAAGAAAGGAGGTTCTCACACACTGAGGGGGGGCCTGGGGCGAGTTTATATGTAGCATACGCTAAGTCACGTTGATTCAGTTTTTGTTTTCTTGCCTTGCAAGCAGCACCTTCCCACCCACCCACCCACCCCTTTTGCCAGTCTGCAGTTCCCATGCATAGTTATGGCTATTTCCCTATAGCCCTATATAGTTTGCGTTGTTGTTGGGGTCGTTCAATCATTTTTTTATAGTTCAGCTCATTGCCTTGTACTAGCTAGGGTGTGGTGTAGTTATTATTAAAGTGCTGTTGCTTGTGTGGCAGACAAATGGCTTGTGTGGCAGACAAATGGCACTCAGTGTGTGAGAACTAAGAGTTAATTGTTAGCACGTTTGACTATGTTGTGTTCTTGTTCAAGCCACTTTACTGTCACAGTGCCTCTCTTCACCCAGGAGCATAAATGGGCCCCAGCGAATTGTCTGGGCAACCTGACAAAAATGCTGGGGAGTAGCGATACTCCTAGTTACTCTATGCTACGGAAACACCTGATAAGCCACTTGGGCTTGTAGACAGACTTTAAACCTATTTATAGGTGGTTCAGGGTTGTCTGAGCAGTGTTTGTTAAGCTTATGATTAACCCTTTCACACCCAGCAGCAAGCATCAAGTCCAATTATTGTGTTTCTATAAACATTTACGTATGTGGATATAACCCTAGTGTGTGACCATTCAAATGACAGTTTATGAGCAGTGCTGTAATGTGGTACTGTTTTTTTCCATATCTTGCAAAATGAAATTTGAGATTTTTTTAATTTTGAGCTTTGACACTCTTGGGAGTGAAAGGGTTAATAACCAAGACAGAGTAGGCAGCTACATAAGCTCACATAAAAATTAATGCTGTTTCGTCTTGTTTCAGGTTTATGTTGGTTTCCAGGTTCAACTGACTTGACAGGAATTTTTATGCACGGCAAGATTCCAACATTGAAGATCTCGCTCATTCAGATCTTCAGAGCTCACTTGTGGCAGAAGGTCCACGAGAGTGTTGTCATGGACTTGTGCCAGGTACAGTTTATTGTAATAACTTTTCTTTATTCTTTTTCCTGCGGTTTCAATTGAATGTCGTGAAACCAAAGCAATAATTACACTGGCCAATCACAACAAACGTAAAACAAACTTAATGAACCAATGAGAACTCAAAGGATTGGTTTGGTTCTGCCTCTGATTGCCAATTCAGCGATTGCTTTCAACAGTCAGTTGAAAACCGCTCTAAAGACTGATTGTAATATTATTACAGAGTGTTTGACCAAGAACTAGATGCTCTGAGATAGAGACGGTACAGAAGGAGACCATTCATCCTCGTAAATCATACAAGATGAACAGCTCGTGTGCAGATATCCTGTTGTTCGCTGCGTACAAGTGGAACGTCTCCAAAACCTTCCCTCCTGGCTGACTCCAAGTATGTCTGTTGTTAATTCTTTCATAAAAATGTCTGTTTTTGTAAAATAATGGGGAGACAGGGGGACGGGAACCCGGGAGTAGAGGGGGAGGGACATCCTCGGTGGGGGGGGTGGGGGGGGGGAGGCAGGGAAAGGAGCGGGATTATGAAATTGTTTTGCAATATTTCATAATATTTTGCAATAAGAAAAAACACAAAGGGGCAAAAGCCACTTAAGGAAGGGCGGGAACCAGGAGAAACATTTTCGGGAAGTTCAAACACCCCTGCCCCACCACCACCCTTTCCCAACCCCACCACAACAGAATGCAGTCAAACTTTACAATAAACTGCCATCCTTGTTTGGCGATTAAATTACTATTTTTTACCTCATGAAACATGATCTGCAAATAGTCGTCAGCCATGATTCACAGTTTTATTTTCTGTGAAACATGATTTGTAGCCCCCCTCCCTTTACACGTAATACCGATATGTTTATGACATCAATCAATAACTGTGTACTCTTGTTTCTTTGCAGTGACATCATGGACAGTACCACGACCCAAAAGTACTGGGTCGACGTACAGCTCCGCTGGGAGACTACGACTCCCACGACATCGAGAGATACACACGCGCAAAATACCTTGACTACACCACGGACAACATGAGTATCTACCCCTCCCCAACTGGGGTGCTCATTGGCATTGACCTGGCTTACAATCTTCACAGGTAAGAAGACGCCTAAACAAATTAAGCATAGTAGTGCTGCATGCCGGGGGGGGGGGGGGGGGGGGGGACGGACGGACTCCCATATAAAGGTTATGCATGTATGCCAAGGGGGAATTGCAAATAATTATTGTAAGTCGCAAATTATGCACAGTAAGAAAATCCATACATGAAAACATCTAATACATTAGTACTAACAGAGAAATGATTCTGACCTGCAGTGATGAGTAGACTTGTCATAGATTGTTATTCATTGATGACCATTTATCTATACCCAAATTACTGAGCAGGTATTACAATACTATTTTGAGTAACACTTGTTGCGTTCAAGTAAACATTCATGATTTTCTTTTGGGCTCTATTCTCTCCTTTTCTTATAGCGCCTTTGGTAACTGGTTCCCCGGTGTTGAAGCCCCTCATACAACAAGCCATGGCTAAGATTCATGAAGGCCAACCCCGCCTGTACGTACTGAGAGAGCGAATCAGGAAAGGCCTGCAGTTGTATGCCAGTGAACCTACTGAGCCTTACCTGTCCTCACAGAACTATGGAGAGCTTTTCTCCAACCAGATCATATGGTTTGTGGACGACACCAACGTCTACAGAGTCACTATTCACAAGGTAAGTAATGCAAGGTGCTGGATGTTGTGTCACGCAGGCTCATTGTAGCAGACGTTTGTGGGTATGGTGGCCCAAGGATGGCTTCAAACAAGGTCACCACACTGTGCTTGAATCTTGACAAGAATTTACGACTTCTTGGCTCAGTCTAGTGGTATTTCTACACAGTCTTGAGGTCAGATCAGATGAGGACGAGAGTTTTGGACGAGAGTTTTCTTTCTCTCGTCGACTATTATGATCAAACGAGCTGAGAATATACGAGAGTTGACATAATCTGCCTGTCAAACGAGCGCAAACTCTTGTCAACCTTATGAAAATTTGAGTAGGTTTAAATTCAATGAGATTGCACGAAAGTTGGTGGTTCATCCACACAGAGTCTCTCATCAACTCTCGTCTTAATCCGACCTTTAACCTCTATACGAACACTCTTACATGTGGCTCCAAGGTCAATATCGAAAATCTCATTACTGCTTTTTATAACTGTCTATGATTCTTGTTTGGAGAAACTTAGATTTTCATCAAGACCCATTACAAGAGATTGACTTAACTGCATTACCGGTAATTTGTTTTCAAGGTTAAACTATTAAGATTTGCAAGCATTGCTAAGGGAAGTTCAACATTTCTAATGTGACCATTTTCTTTTCAGACGTTTGAGGGTAACTTGACAACCAAACCAATCAACGGCGCCATCTTTATCTTCAATCCTCGCACAGGACAAACTGTTCCTCAAAATCATCCACACATCCGTGTGGGCGGGACAGAAGCGTTAGGACAGGTATGTCGTGTTATACTATGTGATGTGTCACCTAGTCAGGCCAGGTCAGACTGTTGTAGGGTCGTGCATGGAATTTGGCAGCACCGGTGTTTTGTAAGGTGAAGTCTTTCTACAAGCCAGGTGACTTACAGTGCGACTACTCCAACCAAAATTATGTGTAAATTAGCGAATGAAAACCTCGGATGCTAACAATAGATTCCCACAAATTTATGGAATCTAAGCAAACTGCATGCTTAGAAGCAATAAATTTGTGCCCATTTTTGTTGTTTTAACACTAAACGCTACTGGACAATTTGCAAAGAATTTGTTTGGGTGGCCTTGGTTGGAATAGTCGCACTGTGTATCAGGCCGGTGCTTAACGCCAGTTTCCATAGCATGAAGCAAACTACATGTAGGAGTATTGCTGCTCCACTGGGTGGGATACAAGTTCATCGTTTGCAGGTAACTCCCCCTCTTCCCCCTTCTCCCTTCCCACCCCTTCCTCCCCAGCATGTTTGTCAGGTGGCCCTAACAGTTCACCGTTACCCATTTATACTCCTGGGTGTCTTGCCCAAGAACCACAACACTGTCAGGGCTCAAACCCGGACCACTCAACCAGAGTCCATCGCGCAAACGATTAGGACACAGTGTCGCCCACTGAAATTTGAATAGTAAAATGAAATGTCTAAAGTACGATTTATTTGTTGTGTTTAGTTGGCCCAAATGGAAGACAGCTGAAGAAGTGGCAGCCTTGATTCGTTCACTGCCAGTTGAGGAGCAGCCTAAACAGATCATTGTTACAAGAAAGGGAATGCTTGACCCTCTGGAGGTATAGTAAAAAAAACATTCATTGAATGCCAAGAAGAACATCTTCTCTAAACGTTACTCATTCTTATAACCTGCGCCACTTGATTTTGTTATAACACAAAAGCAAAGGGAAGTCAGGAATTTAAAAGAGAGGGAAAAAAATTTACAAGATGAGGATGATCTAAGAGAAGGGTCCCATGCCCCATGATAATTTTTTGAAATCTATTAATAGGTTGCCACCAAGCTGTGAAAGTTATTTTTATTTCCTTCTGATTGAGGCTCCGACATCACGTTACCGAACTCACCAATCAGGTAGCGCTCTTAAAATAGCTCAGCTATGAGAGTTTAATTTTTCTTAATCTATTTTTAACGTTAAGTCCTGGACTGAAAGGTATAAATAGATTAAGAAATAAATATCATTGGAAGAGACCCATGTATGGGGAATGCTTCTCTTAGATCATCCTCTCTTGGCATTCATCACTGCTGGGTATCAAAGGAAGTAAAGTAGGTTTGGTTTGAGTGATTAGTTTCTAATGAAACTGTGGTGCTGCGTCGGCAGGCAAGTGAAACACTATGTTGATTATCAACTCGGCGTTGATAAAGGTAAATTAACCGCGGTAAGCGAATTTCTAAAAGCTGACGGTTTGGTTTGGTTTGATCTGCTGTGTGGTCTTACTCTTCTAACAGACGTTTCTTTATGTACCAGGTTCATTTTGTTGGATTTCCCTAACATTGTTATCAAGGGCAGTGAGCTGCAGCTTCCTTTCCAGGCCTGCTTGAAGGTTTGTACCAGACAAAAGTGTCAGAAATGCTTATTAACCCTTTCACTACCACGAGTGCTAAGGGGAAAAAAATTGCATTTCATTTTGCAAAATTGTCCGAAACAAACAGGTACACCCCAATAGCTTTCATTTGAATGATCACACACTAGGGTTTCATCCACAGACTCAAAAGTTAGAACCACATTTATTGACTCAAGGTTTGACTCGGGGAGTGAAAGGGTTTAAACCACACACACCACCCCAGTATGCCAAGGGGAAATTGGAGTTGTAAGTCGCAAATTATCACACAGTAAGGAATCTATACATGAAACATCTAATACACTAGTACTAATAGAGAAATGATTCTGACCTGCAGTGACGAGTAGACTTTGTCATAGATTGTTATCATTGATGACTGTCTATCTATACCCAAATTACTGAGCAGGTATTACAATGCTTTGAGTAACACTTGTTTGCTGTTCAAATGTAAACATTCATGAAGGTACAACCACATTTGTTGACTCATCGATTAAAAAAATAATTTTATATTTTACTTCAGAATCTCTAGTTCCATTCAGTTTGTCTATCGCTGTCAGAATTATCCTCAGCTGAATATGTAAAGGCAGGGTTCAAATCCAAAGAGAAACTTGAAAAAATTTGCCGTTGCACTTCACGTTCTGCGAAGACCCAAAATTTGGCCATTTCACGTTTGTTGTTTTGCAGAGGGACGGCTTGCGTAGCACAGTGGCGCACGCAAGCGGGAAGAAATGCAAGCTATAAAAATGTATAATGCATAGTGCAGAGCTATTGTTACTGCTCACTAAACCTTATGTTTAGTGTCGTTCTTGTGCCGTTGCCGTCGTGGGTAACGGTTGCTTACAGCGCTTTTCAATAACATGCGAACTCTCGGGAACTCTGCTCAATCAAACGGTTTCGTTTTTCGCTGCCGTCAATCATTTAGTAATCCATTCAAAAGTTCATGTCCGTGGATTGTGATTGGTAGATTTCTTTCACGGTCCGTTGGTTCGAGTTGCGTTGTCGTCGTAATTTTATGATTGACGGCAGCGAAAAACGCAATTGTAAGTTGGGTTTAGAACTTCAGAGTTGGCGTGTTATTGAAAGGCGCTGTTAAGGAGCTACGGTCACGATATTTTAAGTCATTTTGCGATGTACAAAATCACCTTTAAATTGAAGAAAACCTCAAAATAATAGTTTGTTAAGGTAGAAAAACACCAAAAGAGGTGATAATAAACCAAACAGGAACAAAGAAGGTTGGGGATGGAGAAGATTAAGACGGATTGCAAACGACGAATTTTCAAGATGCGCCCGGCATCCATGACGTAGCTCCTTATTGCAGTAAATCAAATCACAGTCGCGTTTAACTCGCACCACTTTAAGCAAACTTTGAAGTTAATCTCGCCGTGGTTATGTCTTTGTACAGGTGGAGAAGCTCGGAGACATGATCTTGAAAGCCACCGAGCCACAGATGGTCCTGTTTAATCTGTATGATGATTGGTTGAAGACTATCTCATCGTACACGGCCTTCTCGCGTCTGATTCTCATTCTCCGAGCCTTGCACGTCAATGCTGACCGAACAAAGGTCATCCTTAAACCAGACAAGACCACCATTACTGAACCCCATCACATCTGGCCTACCCTGACTGACGAGGAATGGGTACCAGTTGAGGTACGTCTGTTGCACACTTCTCCTTTTGGAGAGCGTAGTTCTTATTTCTGTCAAAAACGGTACCTTTTATTTTTAATTTGTCATAAAAATTTAGCTGTAAAACTTGTTACGGAAAGTCTTGCAAAGTTCGTTTGTTCATTGTTCTTCGTTCTTGCATTTTTGCGTATGTGCGTTGTCACTGCGTTCGTTTGTTCGGCGGGTTCGTTCGTGTGCGTTCGTTTGTTCGCGGTTCGTTCGTGTGCGTTCGTTCGTTCGTGCTTGCGTGCGTTTCTTCGTTCGTTCCCGAGTGCACTTGTTCATTCGTTGTTTGGTTTAGTCAAGTATTTTTGTGCTAACTTGTGTGTTATTTTCGTTGTGTTAGGTTGCCTTGGAAAGATCTCATTTCGAGCTGACTATGGCAAGAAGAACAAGTGAGTTTACCATCTTTTAGAGTGCTCTAAAATACTCTTAAACTGTACTCTTGCCTTGCAATTACTAACCACACCTTCCCTGGTCTAATAGCAAACCGTGCTTCGTCTTCTCTTATCCTCCAGCGTGAACGTAGCCTCCTTGACCCAGTCCGAGATCCGCGACATCATCCTTGGGCATGGAGATCTCTGCACCGTCACAACAGAGGCAGCAGATAGCGGAAATCGAGAAGCAGACCAAGGAACAGTCGAAGCTGACAGCTACCACCACACGCCACCACCAACATTCACGGGAGACGAGATCATCGTGTCCACAACCTCCAACTACGAGACACAGGACATTCTCGTCCAAGACGGAATGGCGAGTAAGAGCAATCTCCGCGACAAATCTTCACCTAAGAAACCAATCACATCTACGTGTCGTCAGAGATGATATCAAGGAGACTGGCTTCACGTACATTCTGCCCAGAGAACATCCTGAAGAAGTTTATTGTTCTCTCTGATTTAAGAACTCAGGTTAAGGGTATGATTAACGCACGCTCTGATTGGTTGTGTAGCATTTTGCTTGAGGCTATGTAATATAACGCGCGCTCTGATTGGTGTGTAGTCGTTTTGCATGAGGCTATGTCATATAATGCGCACTCTGATTAGTTGTGTAGTCGTTTTGCGTGAGGCTATGTTATGACGTTAGCATTGCATTTTGCTTGGAGTTTATTTTATAAAAGAAAAAGAGTGGTTAAGTGTGACGTCCTCAAATTATTTCTATCAAGCCTCAAAATCGCACTCGTTAGATAAAGATTGCTGCTGTATGATCAGCCACCAAAAGTTTAAACTTGTTAGCACGAATAGAACAGAGGATATAGAGGCTCAAATTTGGGTATCGTCACATACACAAACCTCTCTAATTTTGCGCCTGTTCTAAACTGAAGGAACAGACAGCATTAGATTGTAATTTTAAATTTTTAGTTGTAATTTTTTAAACTAAGTATGACACGACCACATCAGCTCATGCTGCTTGAATGCCCTATCGTGTATAAATAAATGCTTTTATTATTATTATTATTTTTAAAATTAGAAGGGTTTGTATGGAGAAATTAAAACCTGAAGTGCTCACATCACAGCCAGTTGCACAGCCGCAAATTGCAATGGAGGAGAGATTTTTGGCAAGTGGACGTTTTTTAGCATGCTTCCTCCGAATAGCTGCATCAAATTTCATAATTCCCAAATTTAATTTTTGTGACGTCATAATTTTCAGTACTCTTTAGAAACGGCCCGCTTCTTGTTTGCATAGCCTGACGTATGATGTTGTTTCAGATCGCAGGTTACCTGTACGGAGTGCGTCCACCTGACAACCCTCAAGTGAAGGAGATCCGCTGTATTGTGATGGTGCCACAGTGGGGTACACACCAGACTGTACACTTACCTAACATGTTACCACAACACGACTACCTCAAGGTCAGAAACTAGAACGACAAAGCAAGTCTAAGTTAGGCCGTGGTTCTAAGATAATTTAATGAGTTCTAAATCTCCTTATAAGCAGGTCAGTCCAAGTAGCTAATTGATTTTTTAGTGCCCACGGTTTGTTATTAAAACTCTGTCTAAACCTTGTTTTAAATATTCGGCCCCTACAGGTTTCGTTGCGCAAAATAAAGCGCCTACATGTTACCCATTGCATGTTATTCTATGAAGCGTAAGTCCCAAAATGGTAGCTGGCCAAAGACTCGAAAGCCCTGGCCAAACAGCCGAGCATGATAGTCCATGATAGTTGAAGCTCGCGCTCCTGTTTTGACCACCAACTATCATGCACTATCATCGACTATCATTCAATTTGAACCTGTTCAAAATTCCTCCATGATTAGTCGATGATAGTTTTCCCATTTGGAACCACGCGGCGCATGATAGCTCATGATAGTTAGGTGAGTTAAAACTATCATCGGAATTATTTTATTTTTTACGCTTTCAAAAAAACTGTATATATCGTGCGCCGTTTTGACCAACAGCCAGCTTAGGCGAGAATGTGACTTGAATTCATGGGAACTTTGATTAAAATAAATGTAGGGTGTAAATGTCGGTAGGCAAAGTGTGGCCGGACGATGACTCCTTCTTACACGATGTGTTTTGTTGGTGTGCGTGTTTGTAGGAAATGGAACCACTCGGTTGGGTTCATACTCAGCCTAACGAGCTTCCTCAGCTGTCGCCACAAGACGTCACAACGCACGCAAAGATCATGGCGAGACAATCCGTCATGGGACGGGGCAGAAAACGGTCATCATATTACATGCAGGTTAAAGCACTGGTCGTGAGTTCATTGTATGGAACATTTAAGATTTTCATTCAATTCTTGTTGTTTTAACTTTAGTTTAACATTATTTATTTTCTGCGTTGTTGTTATTCAGTTTTACTCCTGGCTCGTGCTCGCTGACAGCCTACAAAACTGAAACCCCCTTGGTTACGACTGGGGGGCGGAAACAACAAGGATACCGGTAACAATCCCAGGGGTTACCTCCCCTCGCATTACGAGAAAGTACAGATGCTGCTGTCGATCGTTTCCTTGGTTTCTTCATGGTACCGACCCAGGGCTCCTGGAACTTCAATTTCATGGGTGAGTTCTGGGTGATATAGACGGTAGATAGGTTTTCAATTGAGTGTCGTAAAACCAAAACCAAAGCAATTACAATGGCCAATCACAACAAACGTAAACAACACAATGAACCAATGAAAACTCGAAGCAAATGCACGTAACCGGCGCCAAGCGCGGGAAAACGCGTGCGACCAGTCGCGATTGGTTTTGGTTTTGCATCTGATTGATTGAGTTGGTAACGCGAGTTTTTTCAAACCAATCACAAATCCGGAGTGGTAAAGCAAAACCAAAGCAATTCAGCGATTACTTTCGACACAATTGAAAACTTCTCTAACTCGGAAGATGGCTCAAATCAGTGACTTTTATTCTGATTTTCTAGATAATCACTTTGTTGAAATTGCCTTTGTTGAAACCATGATTACTAGTCG